>APFE030277030.1:61417-153673 GCA_000404065.3 Pinus taeda
TTTATGGGTATCAGCCACCATCCATCACATCATATTTAAGAGAAAATTCTAAGGTTCAAGCAGTGGAACATCACATCGAACATCAACAACAAGTCCTCCAACTCTTAAAGGATAACATCGTGTTGGCATAGAATAGAATGAAACAAGGCAGATCAACCTCGCAGCAAAAGAAGTTTTGATGTAGGTGATTGGGTATTCCTATGGCTACAACCATATAAGAAAATTTCCACCAAGCAAGCTAAGAAGGATAATAAATTATCACCAATGTATTATGGTCCGTACAAGGTGTTGCAAAATATTGGTACTATGGCATACAAATTGGAGCTTCCTGCAGCTTCTCGATTGCACATAGTTTTCCATGTTTCATGTTTAAAGAAGGTTATAGGTGACAAGCTCCCAGTTCAAACAATATTGCTAGAACTTGACGAGGAAGGAAAAATTATGTTGGAATTGGAAGCAGTCACAGAAACAAAAACTCGACAACTACGAAATCGGTCAATTTCAGATTATCTTATCAAGTGGAAGAACTTATCTGCTGAAGATTCCACATGGCAGGATGAGAATTTTATACAGAAGTATCCATAACTACTCAAGTGTTCAGGTCAACAATTTTTTAAGGAGAGGGGCATGTTGGGTCCCTATAATAGTAGTGATTACCCCATTAATATGGTAGTTGTACCCCTTATTAATATTGTTGTGCCCCTATTGTCACCATATTGTTATTACTGTGCCCCATAGAATCCCTCTAGGGTTATTTTTGTGGATTTATATTATTATTGTTAGGTCATCTGGGTTATATTGTGACTCCTTAGACTCCTATATATAGAAAGGAGGTTTTTTCATTTAAATCATCCAAGAATTTTTCATTTATGTAATGTAAAGGAGGTAGCCCCCTCGAAATGGTTGAATTCTAAGGCGTTGATCTAGCTTTTCTATCTTTTCTTGAGGTGGTTTCATAACAGGTTAAAACATTAGAGAACAAGGTGAGAGCATTAGAAAAGGATCTTTCTCTCGATAAACCTATGGCAGAAGTTAAAGGAATTTTATGGGCCAACATCAATCAATCGCTTAACAATGTGTGGAGATCTATCCATGTTATTTATGAGAAGATTGACTTGATAAGAGCGGCCCAAGTGGAGATTCAAAAGACAAGAGCTTTATTGGGACATATGCCTGAGCTAGCTAACCAGCTAATACATTTTTTTAACACCAAGACCAGCGAAGAACTAGAAGCACTGGAAATCACAGACAGGATATGCACCATTCTGAAAATCAAGAGAGTTCTAACCAAGAGAACTCTGATGCAAAATTTGGAAAGGAGATGCCAAGAGATGTAGGTGGAGATTAATTCTTTCACAGAAAAGTTCACAGTTTTGTAGGATAAGGGTCTACCCAATCCCTTGACAAGTAATAACCAGCCGATGAAACATGTAGATGATGCACACAAATTGAATAAATATAGTGCTGATCAAATTACTTCATCAACAAGTGCTTCATGAGTGAAGGCACTTCCATCTGGCCAAGCCCTCTACGACAACTTAGAAAATTTATTCTACATTGAGCACGAGGTGAAACATCTATTCACCATCTTGCCTAATTTCTTCAGGTAAACAGAGATTGATGAAACATTAAGGAAGCTACAAAAACATAAATTACCAGAACAGAAATGGTGGGAAGATATGTTAACAATTTTATAAACTTATCTTTGGTATCTTTGGTATAAATTTTGGGCCATTTACCATGATTTGGTAAACAAAATGAAAATAGGGTCAAATCAGTCAAAGGGTATCAGATTAGGGTTGAGTAATATCCGAGCAAGCCAGAGTAGCTAGCATAGAGTATCAGTGGGAGACAGTTGTAAACCAACTCACAAGGCCCACCTCCAGCACATCTGACAAAGACGAAGCAGCCAGCACAGCATCAGTTATCTTTTCCCTGTGATCGAGACTATTTGTCTCTATCTTTTATAAAAAATTATGAGTCATCTATAGATATTATTTCCGCGATATATTTTGTAAGATATTTTGTATAAATACCTCTCCAATCTAAATATTTGGGGTTGGTGAATGTTTCTAAACGTTGTTGTAACATTGAGTTTTGGAATAGAAAGCTGTTGGAATCAATTGTTGTTGTGCTTATTGGATGAAGAATTGAAGCAGATGACTTGCCACAAGATTCTTGAATCAAGCCTCAAAACAATAAGTCTTTATGTCTGTCTTTTAAAGTTTTTCTAGTTCCTTATATCACTCGTGTTTCATAATCTAAATGATAGAGATAAAGATTAATTCATAATTTGCTTCAATGCACTCTGCTTTCATCCGTTATCATTCTCTGTGTTTTCCTCATAATTAGAATAAGCAGTGTAACTCTTAATTGCTCTTGCTTCCTAATTCTTGCATGCCGATTATTTGTTAAAGAATTCTTAAATACTCTTTAGTATTAATCATTCATTTTCCCTCTTTAGATAGATTGAAATATTCTTAACTACCTTTCACCTAATTTGGACCCATTCCATCTATTTCAGTTCTTTATTTGTTACCTGTTTGACTACCTTGCCCTATGGGACCATCTTTTGTCAAGAAACCAAATCCATTAAACCACTCTCGTTGACTCCATTAGCCCAATGGACTGAGCCCTAATCTTTCACCTCTGTTTTATTGAAACTCACCATCCAAAAATCAAACAAAACCCCTCAACCTCATAACTAGCCTAATACCTTCTAAAACAAAGTTAAATCATAAAGAGATATCCCTCTCTGGATACATATTGGCTAGATTCTGTATCTAAATGATTGGTTTGTGGTTACCTCAGCCTCCTTTCCCTTTCTTACAACTTTAGGGAAAACCTGAGTGTTAACATCATTGGCGACTCCACTGGGGAATGAATTATTTGTTTGTTACTTCTATCTACTTTATAAGCTATAGACAGAGCCTGAAGTTAGCCAGGTAGCCTTTGAAATGGTTTTTCTTTGCAATGGCGGAAGTAAATAAATGCCAGTTTATTCTATCTCTGGTGTGGCTTATAGATTGGGTAGTTGGTTTCGAATATTTGATCAGTTCCTCTTTCATAAATCTTTAAGAAAATTCACAATTCCCATATCCAAATTCTCTTACAGAAACTATTAAAGTTTTAGTATCAAATCTATTTACAGAAAATCAATAACACACCAAGAAGCCTGGGTTCGGAAAGGATTCATTACACCAGATCAAATCCTGATCCAAACCCACCACCTGTGTTTAAAAATCCTAATCTGATTCCTAGGATTCTTAGAAGACAAGAGAGCCAAGAAAATTTTGCTATTTCTCGGCCTCTATTTAGATCGAAATCATGTCTTGTGGGGTCAGTTCCCCTCGAGGATGAACCTTGTGCTAAGTATTTGGAAAGCTCTTCATTTGGGACCTTTTATGAATATGGGTCAACCCAGACAGTTCAAGATCCAATATTCATTGAAAATTTGCAGCTTGAAGTTTTTACTTCACATCTTGACAGACATCTGCAGAACTCCATCCCATCTGAGATTACCTTTGAAAAAACACCAAATAATTTTGTGATTACTACCCCTTCTCCAAGTTCACCATCAGCACCTCAGACTTCCCAACCTCAAGCTACGCCTTCCACACTCCCATCTGCTATCCATATTCCCATCGTCATCCCTAATGCACCAGTTGTTACACATATCCCTGCTATATGGCGAACATATATGCTCCTTTGAACTTACCTGCCAACTTAGGGGCTATGCCCCAAGACTACCAAAGTAAAATCACTCCTTTTAATGGTACAGGCACTTACACAGCTCAGCAGCATACCAAAAAAATGACAGATTATTTCGAAATATATGAGGTTGATGTTGATGATGTTAGAATGAGAGTTTTTGTCCAAAGTTTGACTGGAGATGTTAGAACATGGTTTAGAGCCCTCCCTGCAAACAGTATCAATGAACCACAAGCTCTATATCAAACCTTGTTGAACAGATGGGAAAAGAAAAAATATCCTCTCCACATTTTATCAGAATATGAAGGCTTGAAAAGAGGTACCCAAGAAACTATCCAAGATTACTATACCAGATTCAATAATGTCTACAATGCTATTCCCCAAAATCTCAAACCTCCTCCAGACATAGCCTTGATCAAATTCCCTAATGCATTTTATTCTGATATGGCATGCCAAATTAGGGAAAGAGCTCCTAGAGACCTAGAAGAAATTCAAAGTATAGCTGTCAGTGTTGAAGCCAACCTGAGTTCTAAATGAACTAGAGCCAGAGCTGAAAGGAGGATACCTTTCAAAGAACATTCTGCCCTTGAACAGAAATTAGAAGGTACTATTAAAGGAATGGACGGACTTGGTGATAGAGTAGAAACAATTGAGAGGAAATCCCCTTGGGATGGTAAACCAAGCAATACTGGGAGAAACCCAAATTTCAGAAAAAATCAAAACCCTAATATTGGAAAGGCTAGCCCTGACCAAAACATTAGGCCCCCATTCTAGGAAAACTATGTTGAAGCCTCAATTTCTGATGACCCACCAGAAGATACTCAAATTAACTTAATGGGCCTCAACAATGAAGAACAAGTTCTTTTGACCTAGGAGGACCAAGAAGCTCACAATATTGAACAATTCCAGACTCAGTCAGGTGAATCATTCGATTTTAAGGAGGGATATGATACAACCATTTATGAATTCCACAAGCAATACAATCTAAGGAGCAGAACAATAGATGTCCCTGGAACCAAAAAACAAAAAGATACCAAGCAAGCCAACAAAGCTAAGATCAATAACCCTCCTGCACAAGTCCTTCCTAGAACAAGTCCTAACCCAAAGAATCCAGTAATTGAAGATGTATCAGATAATCAACAAATTAACAGACAACTTTCCACTTCCATTTCTCCCAAAGGAAATGTGGAAGGACCTCCAGAAACTAATCTAGAAGCAGCTTCAACCCATACCACCATTCCTAAAGAAGCAAAAAATAGAAAAAAGACAGCAGAAAAAGAGAATCCCACTGTCCAAAACACAAAAACTCAAACTGAAAAACCTTTTAATCTAGAGACTGAAATAGGCAAATTAAAGATAGCCATTCCATTGTCACAATTGGCTAAACATGATGTCTACAGAGGTCAAATTAGCAGATCACTCCAAATTTCTGTGGACAAAGATACGGTAAATGTTTTTCATGACCAGCTTGAATTAATTTTTGGACCTGAGGTAAATGGAAAATTAGTAGATGGAGGTGTTCCTCCTTTCTATGTAAGTTTGAACATACATGATAAAATACTTCATAATGCCATATTTGATTCTGGTGCTTCTCATAACTTAATGCCTAAATCTGTAATGGAGAAGTTGGACCTAGATATTACCAGGCCATACAAAGACTTATTCTCTTTTGATTCAAGCCAGGTCAGATGTCTAGGATTGATCAAAGATCTATGTGTATCACTAGTCCAAAACCCTACCAAAACTCTTTCAATGGACATAGTAGTAGCTGATATTCCACCAAAATATGGCATGTTGTTGTGTAGGTCTTGGCGAGCAAAGCTTCAAGGATCATTACAATTGGACATGTCCTATGCTACTATTTCAGTGTTTGGTCAACCAAAGAAATTGTACCGAGAAATTTTAATAAAATATGTGGTGAGTAGCCAGGAGAAACCCCAGAATTTTCCCATCTACTCCATGCACTCTGACATGGACTCCTTCATTCTCTACAATGCTGAAATTGATCCTCCCACTGATGTCAAGGTTTTAGAATATGAACAAGAAGAAATTATAAACAAAAAGTCCATTGTTCAAATTCAAGAAATTTATGAGAAAAATGATATATCAAACACTAGAGAAGCTAGATGAAACTAAAGAACTATATCCTCCTATCGAGCGGATTATTGAGACTCCTGATACTAACTATGAGCATGATATCCTTTGGTACTTAGATTTTGATGGCCTAGTTAACAAAATAGGGGCAGGAGCAGCGATTTGGGTGCATAATCTAGAAAATGATCATGCTAAAGGTCATGCTTATAGGTTAAAATTTAGATGCCCCAATAATATGGCTGAAGATGAAGCCTTGTTACTAGGAATTAAATTGATCAAAAGTTTTGGGGCAATTAGGGTATCAGTTTTGGGAGATTCGGATTTAGTTATTCAACAGATAAATGGGAGCTTCCTCATAAATGATCCCATATTAAGATCTTTTAGAGGAACGACAATTGAGATCCTTAATACATTTCTTGAACCACAACTTGTCAAAATTCCAAGAAAACATAATGTGCATGCTCACAGCTTAGCAACCTTTGCTAGCACTTGTAAATTACCATTTGAACCCAATCATTAGTTCACAGCTGAGATTAGACACAGGCCAGCCATACCTGACAATGTAAAGAACTAGCAAGTGTTTGACAATGATATTCAGATCAACAATTTCTTGACCTTAGAGAAAGAGTTCTCTAGCACTAATATAGACATAGATGTTGGCAGTGAGTCTAATCAAACAGATAAAATAGAAACAAGAATTTCAGCAGAAAGTGCAACTCAGAGACTTCACCCAACAAAGTTTACCAATAAATAAATGCAAGATCTCAAAGAAATAGACATCAATGAGATTATCAAAGGAGACTCTAAAGTTATTGATTGGAAAGATAATAATTTGCCCCAAGGATTAACTCCTTTGGAAGATTTCTTTGATTGTAATGATGTCCCAAAGAAACCCAAAATGCAACCTCCAAAGGCAAACATTGAAGACTATAACATAGGAATTGAGCAAAGTCTAAAAATAATAAAATTTTCCAAAACTCTGCCCCCTGAGCAAAAGCTTAAATATGTTGAACTGATCAAAGAATTCTAGGATGTTTTTACCTGGAGCTATGAAGATCTGAAATCTTATGACACATATGTAATTCAACATAAAATACCCCTCGAGGAAAATAAAAAACCATTCAAACAAAAGCTCAGAAGAATTAACCCTGTACTACTCCCCTTAATTGAAAAAGAAATCAAACAAATGTATGAAGCAGGGATAATTGCTCCTATCAAATTTTCAGAGTGGGTGTCTAATTTAGTACCTACTAGGAAGAAAATAGAAGAAATCAGATTGTGTGTTGATTTAAGGAATGTAAACAAGGTTTCTTTAAAATACAATTATATGTTACCTAAGATGGATCACATTTTACAAAGGGTAGTAGGTGTCTCTAGGAATTCACTTTTGGATGGGTTCTCAGGCTTTAACCAAATTCTGGTCCATCCTGATGACCAAGAAAAAATAGCTTTTACAACACCATGGGGAACTTTCAAATATGTTAAAATTCCATTTGGACTTAAGAATGTAGGGGAACATTTTCAAAGAGCAATGGACATACCTTTTGCAAAAGAAATTCACGATTTTCTGGTTATATATCTAGATGACCTTACTGTCTTCTCTAAATCAAATCAGCAACATTTAGACCATTTGGGATAGGTGTTTTCAAAATGCAGAAAGTATGGCATTTCATTAAATCCTAAGAAGTCATTGTTTGATTTAGAGGAAGGCAAATTGTTAGGCCATATAATCTCTAAAAATGGTATCAGAATTGATCTTGCTAGAATAGAGGCCATTCTACAAATTCCCCACCCCATAATGTCAAAGAAATTCAAGCTTTCTTAGGAAAAATCAACATTTTAAGAAGATTCATACCTAATTTGGCTGAATTGATAAGATTGCTGAACAATATGCTAAAAAAGGATTCCAAGGTTAAATGGACATTGGAAGCCAAACAAGCATTTGAAGAAATTAAAATGGATTTAACCAAAACACCAGTCCTTACAAGTCCAAAGTTTGATAGAGATTTCATAATATTTTCATTTTCATCAGAACATACCATTACTGTTGTTTTACTACAAAAAGATAATCAAGGATGTGAAAAACCCATGCCTTTTTCTTAGTAAAGAACTCAGAGATGCACCGCTGAAATACCAAATCATGAAAAAACAAGCTTATGCACTTGCGAAAGCTATTAAAGACTTTAGAGTCTATATATTGTACTCCCATGTAATAGTTTATGTACCAAGTGTTGTGGTCAAGGAGATCCTAACTCAGGATGGAATTGAAGGCAAATGAGGTAAATGGATAGCTAATATTTTGGAGTATGATATTGAAATCAAACCTACAAAACTTATAAAAGGATAGGGATTGGCTACACTCATGACTGAAACCAACTTTCAAGCCCTGGATATCAATGAACTGGATAACGAACAGGAGATGACGACTCCAAAAATTAGCCAGGCCTTCTTAGAATCACCGTGGTATGCTGATATAACTCATGTATTATTAAGCCTGCAAGCTCCTCCAGGGTTATCCAGAACAAAGAAAAGGTTTTTAAAGATGAAACCTTCAAAATTTTGTATCTTAGATAATGCTCTTTTTTGGAAAATTCATGAAGGTATCATGTTAAATTGTTTAGTAAAAGATGAAGCTGACAAAGTTCTCAAATTATTTCATGCAGAGGACTGTGGTGGATATCTTTACTGGAAATTAACTACAGAAAAAATCCTAAGGGCTGGATTTTATTGGCCCACCTTTTTCGCCGATGTAAAGAAATTTGTCACTGCTTGCCACAAATGTCAGATTTTTGAAGGCAAGAGGAAACTTTTACCTCTACCCCTTAGACCAATTTCCACTGGAAGGTCCTTCCAACAATGGGGTTTGGACTTCATTGGGGAGATCCATCCTCCCTCTTCTGGCCAACATACATGGATCCTCACTGCCACAGATTATTTCACCAGGTGGATAGAAGCCATTCCTTTCAAACAAGCCAATGACACCATGATTATAGGATTCTTAGAAACCAACATACTGTCTCGGTTTAGCTGTCCTGAAATGATCATAACCGACAATGTTGATGCTTTCAAATCGAAGAAAATGATAAGTTTTTGTCACAAATGTCACATCACATTAGGCCATTCCACAACCTATTACCCTCAAGGTAATGGCCTACCTGAGTCTTACAATAAAAGCCTGATCAATATTATTAAGAAATTGTGGAAGAGAACAAGAAAAACTGAGACAAAAAACTTACAAATGCATTATGGGCAGACAGACTAACTACAAAGAGATCTATTGGAACCAGCCCTTATGAATTAGTTTGTGGCATGGAGGTTGTATTTCCTTCATCTTTAGGAATCCCTATGATGAAATTACTACAAGAAGCTCAGGTGGAACCTAATGACATTCAAAGAAGAATAAACTAGACCATCCATTTGCAGCAGACCAGAGAAGAGGTATTCCAAAGATCCCAAGTGTTACACGAAAAACTGAAGAAAATATTTGATAAGAGGACCAAGGTAGAATATTTCTACCTTGGAGACAAAGTCTTAAAATGGGATTCCGCGGGAGAAGACAAAGGAAAACATGGGAAGTTTGACTTCCTATAGAAGGGACCTTTTATTATCCAGGCCTTACAAGGCAACAATACTTACATTCTAAAGAACCTGGATGGCACAGAAAAAGAAGAAGGGCCAGTTAATGGTTGGATGCTGAAACACTACTTTGATCCAACTGTCTGATGTATTTTTGTTTCAACATGTATATATTATATCCTCGGTAAATTGTATATATTATATCCTCAGTAATTTTTTAGTTTGGATTGGATAATAACTTGATGAGGTTGAAGCCCGAAGAGAAGGCCCTAAGCTTCACAATGGGTAACTGTCTTACATATAATAAAGCAACCAACAGAAGAAGATTTTAGAGCACAGTCAAAGTTGTGAAGAAGGCCATCTGACCTGATGTTCTTGACTTTCCACCAGGGAAAGATATCCCTAAGTGGAGCCACTGTTATGCTCCTATACTAATAGGTGTCATATTTCATGATTGACATTGAGGAGCTCTTTAATATTTTCATACCTTTTTCTGGTTGCAAAGGTTTTCCATATTCTCAAAAAAAACAAAAAATTTAAAAATTGTAAAGAGGGTATGCCCTAAAAGAAAAATCAAAGGGAAAAAAGAATGAAATGGTCAAAAAAGTGAAAGAAATGAACTGCAAACAGAAAGACCAGGAAAGTGTGCAAGTCCAAAATGCCACTACTATTTTATTTTCTACAAAAATATGATTGTCTGTAGCTTGTTTATTTATGCCACCATTGATGAATGACCAAATAGCTTAACCTTGGCTAGTTTAGGTTTGAATTTCATGTTTTAGAGATAGAGAATAAAATTTGACCAAACTATTCAATCTTGGCAGATAAGTAGATAGGTAGAGAAGGAAAGGAGCTCAAAAGTTAAATCTGGGCCCTTGGATGTTATAAGTGCAGACTTAGGTAGGCTTACCATGAAAAGAAAATGAAGATTATGAGGGTTTCCAAGTCCAAGTGCACCCAAAGAAAGAAGAGAAAATGCTAGGCCAAGTAGGCAGGTAGGTACAATGATGTTGTACAATGAATACTTGTGAGTCTCAACATGTCTTGACTTTCACTTTATCACAAGTGCCAGGAATACATTATACTCGAAGCAGCTCAAAGCGAAACAAGGTTTCCTAACTAACTCCCCTTCATATTTCTTCCCTAGACCTTCACTAAATTTCGCCCCAAAGTATTAAGATCTAGTCTTAATATCCCTCATAAACTACTCATTCCATTTTATAAAGATCGTCTAAGTAAAACCCTATTTTACTTAGGAAAATTGCAACTATTTTCCATAAGAACCCCTTTCCTCCCATTAGCCTAAGCTTTAATGTGAAAATAGTTAACTTAGCACTTTCCAGTTTATTTCATATTAACTTTTAACCCTTATTATGTAAATCCAAAATAAAAAATTCACCTTCCTGTATTATATAAATATAAAAGCCACGATTTTTTTTAATGTAATCCCACCCCAGTCGAATATGACCATAAACATAGTTTTACAGGGATTAACAAATTTATTTGAAATTCGTTAAGAACCCTCCCCGCGCACATCATGGAATTAATTAACCTCTGGTTAATTAAATAATCAATCAACCCTGACCAATGAAATTTCCCCCGATACATTTAAAACATGATTTAATATATCAGGCCCGCAGTGTTAACCTCCCGCCATATGCCATGAGTGCCCACCGTCAGATCTGGGCTTGACCATCTGACGGTCGACGATAATTTCGTGACCACCATAACCGCCAAACTTTAACACATGGGGAACTGGGGGTATTTCCCCTGTACCATTGCCACGCATCACCCATCTACGGTGCTCGCTCCCTCCTCGCCCAATACCACCCGACCCCAAAAGCAGGGCGGGGAAAACTGGTTACCACCCTTTACTAGCGACGGGATGTCCCATCACTCTGAAGTCATCCATGCAATAAATGCTAAAAATAAATCCATGCCAAACCAAAATTTCAGTAAAACCACGAAAAAATGTTATTTTTGCCATATTCCCTTGCAAACAATGTTCCATGCAAAATACATCCGGTTGATTGCACGAGTGTTCAGTCTGCCACCTAGCTAGAGAAACCACAACAATGCACTCTGTTGTCAGCCATTTCAACCTGCAATTGCATAATTTTTTTTCTTAAGCTAGGTATTTATCCATTCCACCAGTTACCCTATAATTTTGATTTTCCATTGGTAATTTTACCGAAAAGAGCCGAATTTAAGCTGAAATCATTCTGAAGCTGCCATAAAAGACTCCTAATCCTGTTGTTTCGTCCATTGTTTCCACAAAAGCCCAAATTCTAGTTTGAAACACAAGAACCAAACATGGAAGCTCCCACAACGCTGAACGTCACACCTATGAATGTACCTCATAAAGACTTGGATTATTTACCCTTGGCCGACAAATATTTCCAAATAAAATATTTGTCTGGTAACATGAACCATCTTCAAGCCTTCTGCCAAATTAGGGATAGCTATCGAAACAACTTTGATATTTTTGGGTTGTGGGAATCTAACCTTCCCATGTACTTTATTCCCTTAGTTCATGTTTTCCCAGACATCATTCATCAGTGTTGTGCGAATTATGACCCTGTCCACAGAGCAATCATGTCCCCATCCCAAACTGTGTTTTTCCATATAACTGTTGAGTCTATTAATGAAATGATACACTTCCATTCCACTGAGCCCCTTGCTCGTCTTTCCATGGGCTATCTACTTGAAAAAGCTTCTCAATTGTCCAGCTTAGAGATAACCTGTATTGCTCATATGTTCATGCTACCAGATCATCAGCCTACAGGCCCACCTCCCTATCTGCAGGCCTTTTTCACTGACATTGGCAAACTTATTGTTGACATGATATCCTTGATCTTGGGATTCAATACTAGTGAGTATGTTGATGAGATCACCCTAGTTCTACTGTCAATGTTTATTCTAGGATAGCCCCCTACTATCAAATATGATTATGCCACTTTCATTGCCAACAAAATCCATGATCAGTTCTTGTATTTGGATAGAGAAGGAGTATTCAAGTATACATCTTTCATATACCACCTTCTGTTGTATCATCATTCAGATTTCTTTTCTTTCCCCATGAGGAGGCTGGACTCAAAGGGAAATCGAAAGTTTGTCATCTTTTGGACCTCAGTCTTCCATAATACCTATGAGTGCCCTTATACCTATAATGAATTCATTGACTTGTTTGTACATAAAGCCTCCACTTTCCTGATAGGAGCCCCCCCTCCTAGGATGTCTGGTGACATGAAAAAGATTTTGCAGCTCTCCAAATAGTACAGAATAGGTGACTAGTACCTATACCAAAATCACACTGAAATTAGAATATATGGCTATGAACTGTGCCCTTTCAAGCTGCCCAAATATGTGCCCATGAGAGTATTTGCATTAGAATATTTTAGACAGATCATAAAGGAAGATTTAGATCATTTTTGTAATGCAAAGCAGAAGGCCCAACTGGGAATAAAAAACCAGTTAGGCCCTTATGTCATCAATTCTAAGGATGCATGGAAAGATGCTAAGAAGATATTAGAAGAACACCCTAGATTGAAGAAGAGTTTTCGATGGGTGCCATATGACCCAAATAGCTTTATAAGTGACAGAAAAGTAAGGAATAGGTTATCAGTGTATGTACATCACAGGATCCTAGAAATTGAATAGTATGCAAATCAAGAAGAATGGGTAGAAGAGACATTAACAGAATAAATTAGTGAGCAAGAAAAGATGGAAAAAGCTATGAAAGATCTTGAAAAAAGCCTTGACCTGGACTCTTTTGGATAGGTATCTTTTAAATTGTCTCAACAATCAAAAGTTGGTACATCCTTTGCTGGAACTTCTCAGCAGCCTGCACAAAAAACCAGCACAAAAGTCACAGGGACTTCAAAGGGAAAAGAGGTAGATACCACAGAGCATCCTATAATAATAGACCAGCCAGCAATGTCAAAAGAATAGAGTCAAGGCCAAATTCCTCCAGCCCAAATTGAAGCAGCAGGAGTTCCTACATTACAGACTCCTCTAAATGAGGAAAGAAGCAAGAAGAGAGACAGGGAAGACACCACACCTATCAGTGGACCTGTAAAACAACCGAGTGCAAAGAGGCAAAGATTGAATCCTCTATCTAAAGATGAAATTATTGAAGAAACCACTGAGAATCCAATAGGTGAGAGATTGGTCAGCCATCAAACTTCCCCGGTGGTATAAACATCAATTAGCTCACATAGGCAAGAGCTAGAAAGGCGCCACAGTGTGGAAGTTTCATCCACTAGGCCACAAAGCAAATAGGCCTCCGACATCAAAAGGACATTTACAGAGATAAAGGCCAGGAACGACTCACTAAAGTTTCAAATTTACAATCAGTATCTTAAAATGGCCCCCACCAGTCAACATAGATTAATGTTAACTTATGACATTAAAGAGGGAAAAATGATCATAAGTTACTTTAAGCCTAAAGTGCAACAACCACAATCAATAGCTAATTACATCAGGATAAATTTGGAGGTCTTGGCCAAGGATGTTCATTCTATGGACCAGATTGAGTTGCATAAACAGACTGGAGAGATGGTCTACTCCACACTAGCTAAAAAAGCAATGCTGGCCCATAAAGTACAAAACTCCTTAGACAATACCTCTACTCAATTGCATTTGGAGAAAGCTTCTTATCTGGCTAAGGACAACATAATAAAATATTTGGAGGAGATTATCATTGAACTGGAACATGACCCCAAAGATGTTAAAGGCATAAAGGCACTAACGAAGAAAAAAGAGGAATACATTGTTGCCCTAAGGAAGTAACTTAAACTCCCTCCTTCCATGCATCCAAAAACCGCGGAAGTCGCACAACAGAAATCCAAAGAGGAGATGATGCACCTGCTGATGAAACTCAACGAAAGATTAACTGATATAGAGTAGGCACTAGAAAAGGCACTAAAGGAAAAGCAGGGAGATTCGACCTCCCAGCCTCCTGAGGTCACCCCTACAGTCTTGACTGCAACCCCCTCCACACCTGGAGTAGCATTGGCTCCCAATGTTCCAACATCCACAGCAGGGACAATTATAGGTACATCAGCAACAACAACAGCAACAGCACCAGGCACCAGTACTAATATGACCACAGAACAACTGATAAAGGCCATGGAAGAATTAAAGCTACAAGTGTCTGAATTGAAACTGGTAAAAGAGAAATTTGAAAAATTAGAGAAAAACTATGAAAAAACTAAGAGGAATGTGGCAGAGAAAACAAGGGAGGTTAAAACATTAGAGAACAAGGCGAGAGCATTAGAAAAGGATCTTTCTCTAGATAAACCTTTAGCAGAAATCAAAGGAAAGTTATGGGCCAACATCAATCAATCCCTTAATAATGTGTGGAGATCTATCCAAGTTATTTATGACCAGATTGAATTGATAAGAGCGGCCCAAGTGGAGATTCAAAAGACAAGAGCTTTATTGGGATAGATGCCTAAACTAGCTAACTAGCTAATACATTTTTTGAACACCAAAACCAGCGAAGAACTGGAAGCACTGGAAATCACAGATAAGATAGGCACCATTCTGGAAATCAAGAGAGTTATAACCAAGAGAACTATGATGCAAAATTTGGAAAGGAGATGCTAGGACATGCAGGTGGAGATCAATTCTTTCACAAAAAAGTTCACAGTTTTGCAGGATGAGGGTCTACCCAATCCATTGACAAGTAATAATCAACTGAAGAAACATGTAGATTATGCACACAAATTGAATAAATATGTTGCTGAGTAAATTACTTCATCAACAAGTGCTTTAGAAGTAAAGGTACTTCCATCTGGTCAAGCCCTCTACGACAACTTAGAAAATTTAGTCTACATTGAGCATGAGGTGAAACATCTATTCACCATCCCGCCTAATTTCTTCAGTTACACAAAGACTGATGAAAATTTAAGGAAGCTACAAAGAGATAAATTACTAGAACAAAAATGGTGGGAAGATATGTTAACAATTTTATAAACTTATCTTTGGTATCTTTGGTATAAATTTTGGGCCATTTACCATGATGCGCTAAACAGAATTAAAATAGGGTCATATCAGTCAAAGTATATTAGATCAAGGTTGAGTAATATCCGAGCAAGCTGGAGCAGCCATCACAGAGTAGTAGTGGAAGACAATTGTAAACTGACTCACAAGGGCTACCTCCAGCACATCTGACAAAGACGGAGTAGCCAGCACAGCATCAGTTATCTTATCCTTGTTATCGAGACTGTTTGTCTCTATCTTTTGTAAAAACCGATGAGTCGTCTCTAGATATTATTTCCGTGAGATATTTTGTAAGTTATTATGTATAAATACCTCTCCAATCGAAATATTTAGGGTTTGTGAATATTTCTATACGTTGCTGTAACATTGAGTTTTGGAATAGAAATTTGATGGAATCAACTGTTGTTGTGCTTACTGGATGAAGAATTGAAGCAGAGGACTTGCCACAGGATTCTTGAGTCAAGCTTCAAAACAATAAGTCTTTATATCTGCGTTTTAAAGTTTTTCTGGTTCCTTATATCACCCGTGTTTCATAATCTAAACGATAGAGATAAAGATTAATTCAGAATTTGCTTGAATGCACTCTTCTTTCATCCGTTATCATTCTCTGTGTTTTCTTCTAAATTGGAATAAGCAGTGTAACTCTTAATTGCTCCTGCTTCTTAATTCTTGCATGCTGATTATTTGTTAAAGAATTCTTAAATGATCTTTAGTAGTAATCATCCGTTTTCCCTCTTTAGATAGGTTGAAAGATTCTTAACTGCATTTCACCTAATTTTAACCCATTCCATCTTTTTCAACTCTTTATTTGTTCCCTGTTTAACTACCTTTCCCTGTGGAACCATCTTCTATCAAGAAACCAAATCTAGTAAACCACTCTTGTTGACTCCATTAGCCCAATGGACTGAGCCCTAATCTTTCACCTCTGTTCTATTGAAACTCACCATCCAAAAATCAAACAAAACCCCTGAACCTCATAACTAGCCTAATACCTTTTAAAACAAAGTTAAATTAGAAAGAGAGAGCCCTCTCTGGATACAGATTGGCTAGATTATTTATCTAAAAGATTTTTTGGTGGTTACCTCAGCCTCCTTTCCTTTTCTTACAACTTTAGGGAAAACCTGAGTGTTAACAGTTCCTATTAGAGGATACGAAGCCTTAACTAAACAAGAAGTAGTAGTGATCATTAATCTATTAATTGATATTTTAACTCAAACAAGAAGAGCTAATGATATATATATTTATGTTTGTGTGCATGTGTTTTTTAAACAATAAAATTTCTATAACATTGGTCTAATATATGTATTTTGTTCATGTGCAAGTATTTTTATGTGAATATATTTTGGAATTGAGATGGAAATTTCTCATACATTATGATCAAATATCAAGGAATGTATTTGGTGATGCATCAATTGATACTAAGAAGAAGAATAATTGCCAACAAAATGAGAGAGAGGAATTAGAGAACATCAAATAAATTTAAATCCATAATAATGTTGAAGATGTTTATGTTTAGGCACAAGAAGACAATAATCAAGAGTTATATGATGTTATATATGACAACAATATTGATGGTATAGAAAATGATGATCCAAATAGATCTAATAACAATATAGGTGGTATGTAGTCAAATTTCAATGATGACGAAGATGATGCAGGTCAGGATGAGGATGACCATTGTTGTCCTCTGAGAAATTCTAGGTTAATTAATCATACCAGAGCATCTAAAATGTTTTGTTGTTTTAAGGTTTTTTGGATGACCAATGTTATGAACAGTTAAATACAAGTGCCCAAACCTTAACAATGTTGAATTTAATGAAAGGGTTGTTTGTTTGTCTCTAAACAATTAATTGATTTCTAGTCGAATGCATAGTAGAGTTGAAAGGGTTATAACTTAATGAATATTCATATTAAATATTTAGTTAATTATATGACAGAGTGCACGTAAACAATGTTTACCTACTCACAAAATGTATTTAATTTTATGGAGATGGGTGTGACAATTTATAGATATATATGAGTTTATAATAATAGATGGTTCAATAAACTAATCTCTAATGATATATTATAACTTCACTGAGGATTTCATATAAACTGACATTTCGTTTAATCTTACCCAAGGTTATCCATTAAAATTTAAATACATAAAGAATAACATAATGAAATGAAAACATGAGAAAACTCATAAGGAGACAAACTGTTTGCGGCAAGTCCAAATTATTTTCATTAATTTGAAGAAAATATCCAGTTGATTACAATTATTCTTTGAAAATCTTATTGAACCATTCAACCGATAATAACTCGAAGGAAGAGTTATTTATATAAAAAATTGATTTTCTAGAAAGATCGAATAACAAAATATAAAAATAGGACAAAAATATAGGCATCCTAAAATTGCTAAGTTGTTGGCACTATCTTCAAGGAAGTTGTTGATGATCTGACCCCCAAAATGTGCTTCCTCACTGTCTGTCAGTTGGTGATGAAAGTTACTCAATGATTTCACTCGAGTGATCCCATCTATCTTCACTTAGTATATAAAGACTAATCAATTTCCTATAGACTTCGTCCACGTCGATATATTTTTCAAAAGTAGGCTTATTGACAAAGATATGTTTAATTTCATGTTGGATCATTAAATAAACTTCAAAGCAACTAAGAAAGCCTTCCATATAAGATGACCTTTGATACTTGCAAATTTAGCTTTATCAGTTGTAATTGTGTAAATATTTTGGCAATACTCCTCCAAAATGATCAATCTATCATTTGGTGCTACTAGTCCTAGAAATACTCTTTGGTTGAGAAAATTGAACTTAAAATGAAACCTTTGGACAACAATTTTCATGGCTTGGCACTCTATCTCTAACTAAGTCATGAGATTTTTCTTCTCAAAACTTTCTTAATCTCAAGAATGGTTTTTTCGTATCTACAATTTGAATTTCTTCTAATTCAGCTATGGTTTTTCAATTGAACACCTTAATGATATCTATGACCTCACTTGGTTTATTTAAGAGTTTCTTTGACCTCTTCAATAACTCTCTAACATCTACTAATAAGCTCTTCCTATTTGAAAATAATTTGTAAGAAGGGCCAAATTTCAGTTATAGCTTCACTTGTATCTACCCAAATGTTTTCCTTGGCTTCAACGAAGGTCTGAGCCATTAATGATTCATATTCTAGCTCTTGAATATTATTTTTTAGTCTGTGGGTCTTCTGCATCTCTTCAACATAAAGAGTATCATTCCTTATCTTTTATGCCTCCACATTTTTGAATTTCTTTTGAATACTTTCATTTTCCTGTCTCTAGAGAGACAACTCTTCTGTACCTTTATTCAGATCACTTGTAGTTTATGTCGACTTTGTTTTTGTTGATGTCAATTCCCTTATTGTCCTAGCCACTGTGATTGGTATAGTTGTAATTGGAGCTATGGACAGTTGTGCAGACTGTTCCTTTTCTTTGAGAAAAGTTTCTATCTATCCATCTATCTTCATTATTCGTATGTTCTACTAAATAATTAGTTTGAGAATTTATTATTTGTGTTTCTCACCCTCTACAATATCCTTGGTTTTGGGATCCTGTGTCGAAGGTAATTTGATTTTCTTCCTTAGAGTTGTGATGTCTGCATTCTTCTTCTTGATGATGTCCTCTGCAACTTTAACATAAGCAGGATCACATCTAACGTTGATCACTAAATATTATAATTATTTGACCCTTTTATCCTTTTCTAAGGAGGATATCTTCTCTATTTTCAAATGTGACTGTATTTTTGAAATATTTGTTCTCAACTTTGACAATGCCATGGAAGTGTTAGTCATGGTAGAGAAAAACATCTGCTCAGATTGTCTATGCATTTCCATTTGGTCAATAGGATGTATTTGATTTGCATCAAAATAAAATATGGTTTTCTTATGGTCTGAAGAAGCCTTTGGAAAAGTCACTTGAGCCTACAAGAATGCCATTTGCATCCTTCCCTTCTCACTATCAAAAGATGTCAACAATCTCTGCTAAGAAGTAGAAGTCTCCTTCCAGAATTGAGCATAAACATTGGCCTTCAGAGATTCATTATTTTTCTTAATTTCAAGAAAAATTGTGAAAATGTTTGGCTCCTCTTGTTCAACTTCTCCTGCTAACTGTGAAATTTCAAATAAATTTTGTGAAAATTGAAGAGGAATATGGAGTGTTAAGCATAGTTTCCTCTAATCCTATAGAAACTTGTGAATCAACTAGATTAATAACTATGGGTTCTTTTTGACCCTGAACAATGGTAACTTTAGAGTTAGTATTGTGTTTGTTATAATAAATGAGAAACTCCTTTGCACCCTTTGTTGAAGATGATGATTCTTCTCTCGGCCTCTTATCCTGCTTACTTTGAGAGATGGGAGTCTGGAGGGTAGAATGAGGTAGAATTTTCTCTTCTACTGCTTGAAGTGTGTTCTCCTCCCACTGTTCTTAATCCCTATATTTCTCAATCTCTGGCCTTGGAGTATGATTATTAGGTGTGGTTTTAATTTCCACCCTTAAATTTGTGATTATGTTAAATGGATCGTAAGACCAGGTAAAACTTGGTTGAAATACCATCTCCTTGAGAATTGAATCTTCTTTAATTCTAGCTACTCTAGTATTAGAAATAAAGGGTCCCACTTGGGAGTTGATCTTGAACAAGTATTTTCTTTTCCCTGAAACAAAATGTAGCTCATCCATGTTGATCATTTTCCTTATATATTCTAGAGAGAAAATTCTCATTGGAACATATTTAGGTAATTTTTATGGAGCTAACTCATTGCCATATACCCTAATATTTGTGTAATTTTGGTAATGAGACTAGTCTCCAGCCTCATTTTGGTCACTTAGGTGAAGGATTCTCCTTATCTCTGGGATGATTCTTGGTTCACTTTGGCTGCTAAGAATATGTGCAACTGGATAAATGAAAAGTCAATGAAATCTGAAAATTTAAACTGAATTGAGTTTCTCGTAACCAATGAGGTCCACCGTGTAACTGATTGATTTATTTGTTGATCATATTTCTTGTGTAAGGTTATGGGTAGCATCTCTCCTTGTTGAAAAAGGAACATATAAAATAGTAAAGAAGGATACTTGAATACACATTTAGTAATGGTTTTCATTAACTATTCACACATATTTTCGGCGAGAACTTTAATGTAATTATACATGAATGTTGGCTTGTGTTCTTTGGAGAAGATTGATAGATAACCCAATATAGGTTCATATACCCATTGGTCTATCTAGTAACCTAGCTAGCAAGAAACTAGAGAGATAATTTGTTTAGGATTTTCTAGGAATATTGAGGTTGGATATGGAGGGTTCTTCTTAGGAAGCTCAACATCTTCTGGAAGAAAGATCTGAAATATTTGAGATCTTTGGGGAAATGTAATATTATGGTATATATCCATGAGGACAGAACCAAAAAAACGGCTAAGGGAATCATTTTCAAGAATTAGAAGCATTTTATTTATGGTTTCAGGTGTGATATATATGATAATGTCACCATTCTAAGCCATCATAGTTCTCTGCAGGGGATTGTTCCTAGGGTAACACCACATAACTATGTCAGGAAATGGATTAGTCTGAGGAAACATGAACATGGGAAATAGTGATTCCCATAGGTTAATTTCATCCTCTAAGTCCTGATAGGTCTTTCTTAACCAATGGTCCAATTTAAAAATATCAAATTTGCACTGAGTATCCACGATTTTAAACAATTGATCAGCTAAAGGGATGTAGTGAAGGTCTAGTGTATCAGTGGCTTTTGGATTTGATGATTATTACTAGAGGGCTGGTCCTTTATTTTGGGTGCCATATTCTAATAGATAAGGGAAAAGAGTAACAAGATGTTGATGAAATGGGTACCTGAACAGAGATTAGTCCTTGTAAAAAAAAAATTGGTGAGTGCATTGTCAACTTGAATTATAGGCGCAATCTGTGGTAGGTTTTAACTAAGGCCAAGCTTTAAAACTTGGAATTGAAATAGTGGTAATTAAAACAAGAGATTCGTGTGGAAAGGGATGAGGGTTTATTTATAACAATGTACTGATTATTGTTAAAATAAAATCATTATCTTGTAGAATGGGTGTGCGTTAATGAACAACAGAAGGCAGACAATGGGTAGGAGGAACATGCAAGAGTAGAGGGGATGAGTTTAACGGATATGAGTGTAATGGATAGGGATACGTGGAGGAAAATGATAGATGGGAGGAAGAGTGCAGGAAATGAGGATAGTCATTGATGGAGTGGCGTATAGATGAGGCAGGATAAGCGGATTTCGGAGGGGGGGTAATGGTAAATGGTATTGCGCAAAGGGTTTTGGGAAGTGATGAGGAGGTGACATTTTGCAATGGGCCTGCTGTAAAGGAAACTACTTTTCTTACCCCACCCACCTTGTCATTAACATGAAATGGTAGAAGGGGTGTGAAATGTCTTCCCCACCATTGATCTTGGTGGGGAAAAGGATCATCGTCGAAAGGTATCCTCTTGATAACAATCCATGACAAAATTATTTTATCTTTTATGAATTTAAACTTAAATTTATAAAACTTTTTTTATACAATATTAATCTCCTTTAAAAGGTAATTAATGCCAATTAAAGAAAAAATTATCTATGAATGATGCATTTGATCTAAAAACCATTTATTTTCCCTAATCCTATTATAACTATATTCTAATACATCATTTGGACAAGTTTTGAGCATATTGGGCCAAATTTTATTTTATTCTATCCTATCTAATGATGTTCTACCAAGATTAAACAATTTGGTGGACTTATTCACTAATTTAGAGACATAAATTTAAATCATTTGATCATGATTAAACCATATGATTCAAATCAAAACATCAAGCTGTGCCATTTTAAACAAGATGCACACAAAACCCTAGTTTATTTGCAATGTAATTTTACTCTTTTCTAGTGGCATTTAAATTTGCTCACTTTATACAAATTTGTTTCCTTTTGATGGTGTTTCATTTCATCATTTTTTTATATCGCATTTTAATTTTTTTGTTCTATTTTTTATACCCTCTTTTATAAACAAGAAGTAACTTATCAAAAATAATATTAAATACTTGAAAGAACATATGAAAATATACAACAATACAATGGATGGAATTGTTGCAGGCAATAATGTTAATGATAAATACTTCTAAATTTTCAGAATTATTCGTACTGCATATTTAAAAAATGATCATTTTTATGGCCCAGACATTGAAATTCTTCAGTATTATTTGCGTTGATGCAAATTGCCTTTTTCAATGTCGTTAAAGTGTTTAATATTTGGTATGAATTGTTGGCTAAACAAATTAGGATTACTGGGATAAGAGTTAGCATGGTTACTGGTCATTTATTGGTTGATAATGGTTTAGAGGTGTTGTCAAATTATTCATTAGACTCATATTGAACAAGGATGAAGAACCTATTTAATAAAAAAACATTAAATATGAAATTGTTAAAATATATAACTACATGTTTCATATATGTAAAAAAATGTAAATCCAAACAATTAGGCTACATGTATGGAAAGTTTGTTCATTAATTTATATTCTAAAACAAATTGAAATATTTCACCAAGCCTAAGAAAAATTCTTTTCTATGGGAAAAATAAGAAAATTGTAATTGCATTAATGTTCTTTATGAGTAAATGAATTCTCTCCAAGTCAAATCATTTAATTTGGCCTTGTAGTGAAGTTTAGGTGTGCATTTATGTCAAGCAGCCCAAAATTGTTTTGCTTCACTAAAATGAAAGTTGAAGCTTGATTTCTTAGCCAATATGGTGACTCAAATTGTATACTATTTATTTACTAAGTAAAGGCATTATGTCTTTTGCTTCATACATTAGAATGTTGGAGCTCGAGTTGATAATTTCTTTAGATTTGAAACCTTATTCTTGTACTATTTTTTCGGTCTTACAAGGATATTTTTTCTAGTGAGATAAGGATATGTGGATTATATTCCTGGTGATGTTAATATATAAAATATTATTATGCAAATATCTTGTATGGATGCTGCTAAATTTGTATCTCATGTAAGCTTTATGAAATTTTCTTATTAATAGAAAAAAGCCATGCTGGAGAAGAATGGAGAGACCTTTCCAGGAAACCCACATCATTTCATGATTAATTGAGTTAGTGCCAATGCCATAGGCATAAGACAAGATTTTTTTACCATTTTGGTTAAAAATTACACCTCCAACTCCAAAAACCCCTAGATTTACTTTTGAGCCACCCTATGGTAAATTTTTCTGTATGATGCACTAAGCATATTGTAAATTTGTTCTACTATGGAAATAAGACATATTTGCATTTGAAATAGAAATTTAGAACATTCCATAGCACCAATTTCTTGATTCGGTAAGTTGTGTTCTTATAAAAGTCCATTACGTTGTCCAAAAATACAAGAATAAGTTGATCTCTTTGAGACCAAAACCAGATAAAATTTCCATGAAGGAGACGTAAAAGTATGTCCTAAAAAAATATCAATTTATTAAAAAATGCATGTTAATGGAAAATATAATGATATATAATGCACATTAACACACACACACACACACACATATATATATATGACATGTTGAAATGTGTCTACATATACAACACCTAAAAAATGATATTCTGAAACTTGGGGATGCTTGAGTGGATTTTGAAAGCCCTCCTTTGGAGAAGAAGAGTGTCTCTTTCCTTTTATGGAGACCTATGATTATTCAGGTGCTACAAAAAACATATCCATTGATGCTTTCTCAAGATGTTGAATTTTCCTTTCATAATTTTCTCTCCTATTAGAATTTTTTTGTCTTAGCCTATACAATAAATCCACATTATTCTGATATTTATGCTTGTTCTTAGTTTCCTTCCATTCAAGATATTCCTTTGCAAATGTTAGTTAATATCTTCATTTAGAAAATTCACTACTGAATTATTGTACATTATCCTCAATCTCTTTCTCTCTCGATTGTTGTTGATTGTTTGTGATTTGTTGATATGATTGGTGTTGCTTTTTCCTCTCTAGTTGTTGTTGTAAATCGGAAACATGGGATTTCAAATTTTGTATCTTCATGACACATCCCAAATATTGTTATTTTTAGCCACTCATGAGATCCTTGTCAATCTCTATAAATTTCTTTTCTCTCTTAGCTACAATATGCTCGAATGATTGAAAAATTGGGTGTAAGGTATACATATCACCCATAAAATTCATGCCTGAGACAATGGTCTATAAAAATTTCACTCATGCTTTTAGCTTGAATTTATCTAAGTCCTTTGAAGGCATATATTTTACTCATGTACCATGACTTGTACCTTTACCCTTACCCTTACCTTTATCCCCACTTTTAGTATAACCTTCTATAAAACATTGATATTTTTCCTCTTCAATTTCTTTAATCATTTGTTTTTTGTGGGAAATTTCAAGATATATATCTCTCAACTTATTAGCTTGCCTATGACATGTTTTCTCTAACTTAGTTACTCTCTTATTGCATTCTTCAACATGTGGTTCATGCTTTTGTTGTTCCTAATATATAGATTTATTTGGAATTTAAGCCTTCAAATATTAAATAAATTTATATTTTTCATTCAATAATTTGACTAATTTAGCCTCGGATGTTTTTGAAGTTTTCCAATGGAGGTATATTCAGAACCTATGGTATTCTTCTCAACTTGTCTTCAAGTTCACTAATCTTTTCATCATATGCAACCTGAATTTTTTCTAGCTTTTCATGTAGTTCATCTATGCCGCTCATACCTTCGTTGCTCATTATGGATACCTAACTACACAATTCATCATTAATTTTATCCTTGACATTTATGTCTTTCATTTATTTGTGTGTTTGCTGCATAATTGTTGATTCTGGAACTACAATATTCTTCATGCATTCAACAATATCCTTCTCCTTTAGTTCGTACTTTTCCTTCCAACTGTATATAGAGGAATAATCCTCCATTGCAAATTTTGGGTATTGGATCACTCTATCATATACTAAGAAAACAAATATGTTATCGAAATTGTATCTTAGATTGTTGTAGATGTTCAATCAACCATAAAAGGGAAATTATACTGAGGTGCCAAGTGTTTATAAGGAATTATGTCTTTTATAGAAAAATCATAATTACATGTTTCCATATAATGGTCAATACCATCCTCCTCCTCATATTCATCCATGCACACATGTAAGTCTACTAGAACACCAGTAGTTATATCTTTAGCATGGAAAATTGTATCAACCAAATTTTCCACACCTTCAATTGGAGTCTATTTGTGTTCTTCCTCAATGGTTTTCTTTGGTTTTTATTTCCTAATGTAAGTTTTAAGATTCCTTGTTTCTACAATGTTCTTGGGAAACTCAACTTAACCTTCTTAATTTTATTTTTTTGCAGGGATTAATGTATTTTTTAGCTAACATATGAGGGATATCTATGGTAATGCCTTTAACCTAATGAATAAATAACCTCATGAAATCACCAAAAATATCAAGCTTGTGATGATTCATAATTTTCCTAAGGACAAACTAAATAAAGAATTTGTATAGTCCTCGGGGAACATATTTCATTTTTAATCCATTCCTTAGAAGATATACCTTTTCTCACATATTTGACTCGCCATTTCAATCTTTTCTAGGTTAGGGGTTTTCTTGATGTTAGATATTGCTCCCCCTCTATGTGGAACTTTTGTTACCCTTGCAACTAGATCATGGTCCAGGTTAATAATCTGCACAATTATTTTAAATTCCATGGCTTTATCATCATAATTTTCTATGTCCTCATTTATCTCATATTTTTGGAAATTGAACTATCCAAATATAAATTTATAAAAATATGCTCTTATGAGGATATCTAACATATATCTTGGAAAATTGTTCGTATATCTCCATGTATTGATACACTCTTTGAATATTTTGATCTTGAGCTAATCTAAAATTGTTTACAAGGTGATTTAAAATTGCTCATTTACTCCTATTTTTTCTCAAACAAAAAATTAAAATTTTAAATTTAATATTTAGATATAAGATACTGTTGATTTAAAATAACACTTTTAAAAATATGGTTGCAATATTTTGATGGCATGTAAGATGGCCTTCTATTCTTCATCATGGGTAGAATTGACCAAATTTCTATCATGAAATTGGCCATTCATAAATGATAGTAAATGCCCCTTTTGTATTAAACTGACACCTAAACCTTTTTATATTAAATCTCCTAACTAGGTCACTTGACCTAATCTTAAACTTAAAAACCCAAAATATATGTACAGTAAGAAAAACCCTAAAATATTCCTCGCAAACCCTAGGTGATATTTCTTTATCTATCCCTTTGCAACAATTAAACCTAATTACTACTAAAATAAGGTCATCCATCATTATATGGTTTTAACCAAGAAATTACAAGTTTCAATTATTAAAATTCAACTTTAATTTTTCTTAGTCCATCACCTTGTTCCCAAACATTTGTGATGTAAATTTATTTGAGGCACATAAATCCTACCTTTTACCATTTGAAATCCATGAAATTTGGAGTATTTTGGAGCAACACAAACATATAAGTGAAAAATTAAAAATATTTGATTGTATTATTGTTACTAAGAGTAAAAACTACTCTGTAAGTTAAATCATTCGATTTGGCATTGAAATGAAGGTTGGGTGTGCATTTTAGTGAAGTAGACCAAAATTCCCATGCTTCACTATAATGCACACCCATGCTTCATTTACTGGCCAATATGATTCATTCAAACTGTAGATTGTTTATTCAATAATTTTACACACTTGTGCATCGTTATATATTTACCTAGACTTCATTGCCGAACAAGAAATACAAACTAGTTCTATCTTCCTCCATTCTCCTTACCTATTTATCTTCAAACCCTAACTCATCCATTTGAGCTAATCTTAAACTTAAAACCCTAAAAAATATGTACAATATAGAAAATCCCTAAAACAGACCACACAAAGTCTATGTCTTATCTCTTAATCTATCCCTTGGAAACATTTAAACCTCGTTACTACAAAAACAACATCATGCAACCTTACTTATAGCATTTTAACCAAGAAAATACAATTTTAAACTATTAAAATTCAAGTTTCAATTTTCTTAGTCCATCACCTTGTTCCCAAACATCCTTGCTGTTCATTTATTTGAGACACTGAACCCTTGCATTTTACGCTTTGAAATCCATGCAATTTGGAGAATTTTTTAAAAACAAAAAATATATGTGAAAAAATTAAAATATTTAATTATATTAGTGTTACCTATGAGTAATAAAATACTCTCCAAGTTGAATCATTCAATTTGGCCTTGAAATGAAGGTTATATTAGGAAATGTAAAGTGGAAGCTTATTATATCTTGTTTTTTAACCTTGATACTTGTGAAAATTAGTTATTTTATTTATGTTCTTTAGTCAGATTTTTTCATCAAACAATATCAAGAAACCAAAAAAAAGGAAGAGGAAATAGATATATGCTCTCAACTAGGGAAAAACCCCTCGATGGGAAAACCTAGAAACTCTTCTCTTCATAGAACCTACTTCAAATGAGATATAAAGGTCTGATCCCTAGACCAATTCCTTCTCTTAGTACTAATTCAGCCCTTCCTTAACTCCTTCCTTGATTATGTACCAAACTGCTTCTTTCTCACAACTGCAACCTACCAGTTACTGCTACTCGACCTGCAACTTCAACCTTTCTACTTTTCTCCATTAACTATTGCATAAACCCTAATCTATCTCCTTTTTGAGACCCTCCTAGAGCACAAAATCTCTCCCTAAGGTCGACTAGGTCAAGAGAAGTATTTTCCTTTATCCACCAACTAGATCTTGCCATTTTTCTCCCCAAGAAAAACATCGCTACCCAAATTCAGACCTGCAACTTTGACCTATTTTTGGCAGCAGAAACCCTAGCTTCTTCGGACCTATGAGAGAGAAAGATCCTAGAAACAACACATTTCACCCTCCTAGCTTCTCCTACTCTTTTGATATCCTTATCTTAGTTTCTGAGCTACAAATTGAACTCTTTCCTTGATAGATTTAACTTGTGAGTGTGGGTGTTCAAATGAAGTCAAACTTATCTCTATATAGCCTTCTCAAGGGGTCAAATTCCATCCTTTATGCTGACTTGAGGATCCCAAGGATAACTTGTACTCTTCGAGATTGTAGGACTTTCTAGACCCTATATTAATTCTTTTTACAATTGCAAATTGTCTGCAAAGGTCTTATAAAAATGATGTTGACCTCGTTGACTAATCACAATAAATCCTAAGACCTAAGAAACCCTAAAAGCATGAAGAACATGATTTTACCTAAAATACAAACAATAATAAGCATGAAACACATGCTTTATCAATAAATTTTTCTTTTTGTTTTTCTTGTTCATTACATAGGATATATGTTTAAATGAGTACAACAATTATGAAGACCAAAACTAGTTATATTTCTGAACACTCCTTCTTAACTAGGTAGGTATTCATAATTGTACAACTAGTACAACATCACATCTCAAATTGAAGAGTTCTCAAGAAGAGTTGGATCGATAAGCCATACTATGAGCATCATCATCATGACTAGCACTAGCCCTGGGGCCTAACTATAGAAGCTCTTCTTTAATCAAGATAATTATGCTAGGAGGCTTCATGAGTGATACCACACTACCTATCTAAGGTACATAGGTGATCTGGATGTCCACAAGGTATGTCCTTTTGAGATTATTCTTATCATGTATCTCCATACGAGAGTCCTCAAAGAATATTGATCCTCTTCGAACATTGTTCTCTTGGATTCTTGTCCCATCCTCAAAGAGTGTCGTTCCTCAAGACTACTACCTTTCTTGGATTCAAATCCTCAATGAGTATCGACCCCCTTTCCTTTCTTATATGGTATATCCGCATAAAAACCATAGATGCTTATCCACTCCTTTGTCATTCTTTGTTCATCACCTGAATAGAATAATTCTCATGTGATATCAACTATTAATCCTTCTCAAACCAAGAGGACATCACCATTCTCCATTAATAATGAGAATAGATCCCTACTCCTTATTCAAGGAGACTCCTTTCTTGTCTCTAAAAACTAGAGGAGATTCTTTCCCTCCAACAATGGAAGCCAATAGCACAAGCCTTTATAACTTGTCTTTATCAGAGTATCAACTACTAGTTCTCCATAGCTCCATGGTTCCTTTTTTTCTTCACATCTCTCGTATCGAGTCTTCTTCTTTTCAAGGTTTAATGGAACCATCTTCACTCTTCGTTCTTGTGATAGGATCCAGTTCATCTCTCTTACTAACCACTTTCTTCTTCAATCATGAGATTTTTGTATTGGGCCTTCTTGATCTTGAATCTAATCAAGAAATTGATCATTCATGACCTTCAGATCATCTTCTTATAAAACTACCCTTTCAATCCCAAGTTGGACTCATTTTGTCTTCATAATTTCTAGGTACTAGACATTTTTAATATTCTTTGTCCATATAATTTAACTTGCCCCAACTGTCATCATGTATTCGTGCAACATTCAGTTCCTAATATTTAAAAATAATATGTTATCCATATAACCAAACCTTAAATGTAATATGCGTACCTCATCATGGTGACCTTCTCATTCCCTCAACATCCTCATTGACCATTTCCACTTGATATTTCCTTCTTTCATCAAAATGCCCAAGGATCGAACTCGATTACCAAGTTACAAATTTTCTTCTGTAGATTATACTAGATGTTAATCAATAACAAATACATATTCTACATAAATTCCTTATCTTGCATACATTCCTTAGTTATTCAAATTATATTCTTTTTTAGAATCATAAATACTTAAACATATCCAATCTTTATTTCATAATATTCTCATACTGATGAATTTCATCCAAAATCAACATTAATTCCTATTATTTTATCAATCCATCTAGATGTCCATATATATTTCCAGAAACTTTTTATCTTGACCCATTGCAATCCTTCATCCTTGTTTACCAGCATGTTTAAATAATGTGATTTTTCAAGGTATTTTTCAATATGTAGTCAAATTAAGGATATTATTGTATATTCCATGAATGCATGTATAGTTTTAAAGGTTCATTGAGTGAATCCCCTATTGTTTCCACATTAAATAGATTACATACTACTTTTTTCATCACACATTTCCCAAGGAATTTCCAATATCAAGGTCATTCTTGAAACATTAGCAAGATGAAAACCTCTAACATAATGTTAGATAACATCTATATAAACATTATGAAAAATGGCCAACATTATTTCCTAGATAATCTCTATTAAGCAACATAATCAAATAAAACACAAACATTCTAATATCATAGGCTTCTATCCTATGATGCTTATACAAAAATATATCATCAGAAGAAAAACACTCATATATAACCTAGAAGTTAGTGAACCTTATTTAGTAATAAAGATTCTTCACTTCTTCCTTATTTTCCTTCTTCTCGAGTTCTCCCATTACTTCGGCTACATGATTCCCACTTCTATGCTTTCCCTTATGGTTTTTTTTGTTTGAACAGTCCCTCATAAAGTGTCTAAATTATTTGCATCCAAAACATTATACTTTAGACATATCTTTCTTCTTGGACTTGCCAAACTTTCCTTTCTTCATCTTGTTGACTCAGGTTAGGAATGCTTGAGATTTCTCATTTGTTCTAAAGTCATATTTGACCTTGACCCTTGATTCCTCAACTATGCATTGTTCCCACAACTCATCGAATTGAGTTGAATATTTCTTGGAGCATATGCTTGTTGCAAAGTTTCTCCATCCTAGTGGAAATGCATTTAAAAAACATATGGTTAGTTCATAATCAGTGATTGGCTCCCCAAGTCCTTGTAAATGGTCCCTTAGCTGTGATAATATCACAAGGAAGTATCCCATATCCTCATCCTTTGATTTCTTCATTCTATATAGCTTGTTCTACAATGATGTATTTTGACCTGTTGTGCTTACATAGTACAAATTCACTAGTTTTTCATACATGGCCTTGCAAGCCTTTAGGTTTGAAATAAATGGAACAAGAGAATCCTTGATTAATTTGAATATGATCATTTGTGCCCTTACTTCACTAGTTCTTGTGTCATTTCCTTCACTAGTTCAATAATTTATCTGGTAACATATCCCATTACATCTGGCTCTGTGAGTATCTAGTCAATCATATTTTTCAATGCTATATAGTTTACTGCACGTGTGAGCTTGTTTCTCTCCTTGCTGAAAGTAGTTACATGACTTGAATATTCAGCCATTATGAGATAATGTTATACTTACTTGAATAATTTGTCCAACCTTCTTCATGTCTTCAAGACCTTTCAAAAATCCTTGATGATGTCGTTGAAAAATGTTCCCTAGGATTCCTCCACCAACAACTTCCAAGATAGATTCCCTACAAATAGACTTCCTTTTTGCAAGATGAAGACCCTCTTTCTAAGTTATATGTATTTTTTTTATCTTCTTCAATGTAGAAACCCTATATTAGAAGGTCTTCTACCAATGAGCCTTTAACCAAATCTCTTGAAGAGACAATCTTTTTCTTTTAGGCCTTGAGAGATTCATATCCCTTCATCAACAATTCTTTCCAGTTACCTTCCTTTCTCACCTTATCTCTGATACCATGTTTGAAAATGTAAAGTCGTAGCTTATTATATCTTATTGTTTTAACCATGATACTTTTTTTTGAAACTTAGATATTTCTTTTTTGTGTTTAGTTAGATCTCTTCATCAAATAATATCAAGAAACTATAACAAAAAAAGATGACATGGCTATAGGCTCTTAGCTACGGAAAAACCCCTCCAAGGGGAAAACCAAGAAACCCTTATCTTCTTAGAATCTATGTCAAATGAGATACAAGCACCCAATCCCTAGAAAAATTCCTTCTCTTAGTACTAATTTGGCCCTTCCTTAAGTCCTTCCTCGATTGTGTACCAAACTGATTCTTTCTTGTAACTTAAACTTGCGAGCTACTTCGAATCATCTCGAAAGTTCGGCCCAGCTACTTCGATCAAACAATTTCTATAGAAACCCTAATTTATATTCCCTTTCAAAACCTTCTTCGATCACAAAAACTCTTGCCAAGTTCAACTTGGTCAAGAGAAGGATTTTCCTCTATCCAACAACTTGTTCCTGCAGTTCTGCTCCCCAATAATTTGGACCTAGAACTTCAGCTTATTTATAGTTGTAGAAACCCTATCTTCTTCACATGTGTGAGAGAAACATAGCCTAGAAACAACAAATTTAGTCCTCCCATCTTCTCCTATACTTTCGCTATCCTTATCTCATCTTACCAGCTACAGATCGAACTCTTTCCTTGATGGATCAAACTTGTGAGAGTGTGTATCCTCTATTTATATAGTGCTCTCAAGGGGTTGAATTCCTTCCTTTAGGCCAACTTGAGGATCCTAGGGTTGACTTGTACTCTTGGAGATTCCAGGACATTCTAGACTCAAAATTAATTCTTTTTACAATTAAAAATTTCCTATAGGGGTCTTATAAACATGTTGTTGGCTTATTTGACTGAAAAGAATAGGTCTTAAGACCTAATAAACCATAAAAGCATGAATAAAATGATTTTACCTAAAATACCATGAATAATCAGCATGAAACCCATGCTCTAATAATAATTTTTTTCTATCTTATTTTCTTGTTTGTTACATAGGATACATATTGAAATCAGTACAACAATTATGGATACCTAAACTAGTTACATTTATCAATAGGTTGGGCATGCATTTTTGCGATCAGGCCAACATTGTTCTACTTCACTAAAATGCACACTGAGGCATCATTTATTGGCTAATCTAATTGATTCAAATTATATATTATTTATTTAATTATTTTACACACTTTTTCATTTTTATACATTTTCTTAGACTTCATTTCCAAACAAGAAATAAGAACTAGTCCTTTTTGTCTCCATTCTTCTTATGTATTTATCTTCAAACCCAAACTAGGCCACTTGACCAAATCTTAGACTCAAAACCATAAAATACATGTATAATATAGAAAACCCATAAAATAGACCATGCAAACCCTAGGTGGTATCTTGTTATTTATCCCTTCAGAGCATTTAAACCTAATTACTCCTAAAATAAGGTGATCTGACCTTAACTTTTAACATTTCAATAAAGAAACTACAAGTTTCAACTATTAAAAATCAATTTTCATTTTTCTTAGTCCATTAGCTTGTTTCCAAACATTTTTGGTGTGCATTGTTTTGAGGCACAATGCCCCTCCTTTCCCCTATGAAATCCATGCAAATTGGAGTATTTTTTAAAAACACAAACATATATATGAAAAATTAAAAATATTTAATTGTATTAATGTTACCTATCAGTAACAAAATGCTCATAGTTGAATCATTCAATTTGGTCTTGGAATGAAGATAGGGTGTGAACTTTTGTGAAGTTGGTCGAAATTTCTCCTCTTCACTAAAATACATGCCCAAGCTTCATTTATTGGTCAATCTAATTTATTCAAATTGTATATTGTTTATTTTATGATTTTAAACATTTTGACATTATTACAACATTCTATGTTTTACTTCGACTTGCCTTATGTAAAAGTTGTGTATAAGTGCGAAACATAGTTATGTAGGATATTTGTCAGATGAAAGGTTATATCATAAGATTAGGAATTATCCAATCATGTCCCATTTCATATTTCATTACCAAGAGTGAAATTGGTTTGGCCTGGGAGTTCATATTTTTCCAACTTTAATCATTGGTAGATATGATCAATTGTTATTTTAGAAAACTTCAATTTCATTGTATAGCATTTCCTTTATAACAATGGATACGCTATACTGCATACGAAAATTATATTTAGGTTGGAATGATCATTATTGCACAATTAGTTAACTCTAGGTCCTAGCGTGCATTTATTTGAGACACATAAACCTTGACTTTAACCCTATGAAATTGAACCAATTTGGCATATTCTTGCATAACATAAATTTCTATGTGAAAAATTAATACTAATTACAAGTACAAAAGTACTCTGAAAGTTGAATCATTCAATTTGGCCTTGAAATGAAGATTGGGTGTGCATTTTTGTGAAACATGCCAAAAGTTCCTTGCTTCATTAAAGTGCATGCCTAGACATCATTTATCAACCAAACTTATTGATTCAAATTTTAGAGTGTTTATTTAATTACTTTACACACTTTTGAATTGTTATTTATTTACTTTGACCCTTAAATCATTTTGCTTCATGTTTCATATTATATTATAAGTTTTTCTTCAACTTGCATTATGTGAAAGTTTTGTATATGTATTTCTTCAACTTTCTCTTAGGTAGAAACATTTCCCTTTTAATTTAGAGCAATAGTTTCAACTCTTCACATTAATTGTCAATCTTGGTAGGTTTTGTTATTGCAAGGATATTAATCAGAATATATGGAAGGGAAAATGGTGACTAGTGTGAATGAATCTGAAACTCAATCAATGTAATCACACTCTCGAAAAATCAACACTCTGGTTTTTATGCTCTCAAACCATATTCACACTATCAACAAATAAACACATAATGTATAATAAAACCACTATGTCACACTGTCACTCTTATTCAGAAAAGAAGAGCACTCCTAGAACCATTCTCTCAACAAATTATGAAACACACATTCCAATGGAATGGGAACACCATAAAATTGTATTGTGAATTAAATAAATTTCACACTAACAAAGGGACTGTTCCATGACCTATGTTGTTACATAATACAATCATTAGAAGTCTACAATCATAAAGCATGAACAAGACTAATAATAATAGTAACACTACTCAAAACACAAGCTAGTAAATAGAAATGTATGTAACCACCAATGATTGAGATTAAATTAATGAAACATACAAGATTACAATGTTGGTGCTCCTGCTCTATCATTATCTATTTGTTTTTATATGTCTATCCCATGAAGGTAGAGAGTTCACCTCTTTCTAATTTCAAATTGCGATGATAAGATCATCATAAGAATATATCTATTCTCATGTGATCTCATGTGATAATACACGTTAACATTTTGTGTTGGTATTATGATGCATGTGTTGTCCTTGATGGAAAATCACTTGTAATAGAATTCACAGGTAGCTTCAGAGGTGACAGAATGAATACAACAAAATACCACAATGATAAAGGTACAAACAAGATATGTTTACAAATGTGACAGAATGCATGGCGGTTCGAAGAAATCAATGCAGAGGAATCATAAAGTTGGAAGTTCAAGAACTATATCTGGGTTCTATAAAGCCAAGTCATGTATGCACGTGAGTTTAGTGAAGAAAAGTGACATATGGTTTTTACACCATGGTATTTTAAATACAAGTGGTCCTTACCATGGTATTAGCCCATAGTAATGAATGAAACATCGTATATTGGTCGTGTCAAAGATTACCACCGACACTTGTGTAGTTTTGACCTATGGTATTGGATAAGGGCTAAACTATAAAAAGAGGTGAAGATCAAAGTTATAAGTGTGCAATTTAAAGGGTTTTTGATGAATACTTCAATGTAAAGTATATTTGCATTTTAAGGGCCATAATTGTGACATTGATCTGAAATAATTATTCACCGATGAATATAATGATTGATTAGGATCATGAGACCTGAAATGACTTTTCATTGTATGATATGCTCATGGATTGGCTAGATATAAGTACTGACGCATGTTTTTATCTGAGTATTATGATCTGGGTCTTTCTGATGTTTGGAAGAGCTTCACAATTTTATGTCAAATTTTACAAATCTATACGCTGGTTGGTCTCGGGAAAAGCACATATACATGCACGTTGGCTTCTTCAAAGTAGCATATACAAAATAAGTGTTTATGTTCATAAATGACTGGTCAACTTGATCAGTGCTACGACTTCTCAGTTGTCTTCCAATGATGTCCACATGATTGATCTGGGCTAAATGATAATGTCTAAAGTAGAAATGATTAAATCATGAAGTTGAATTTGGTTACTAGTTGACTGAAGAATACTTGAGGAAGATCAGGTGAACTTTGTAACGAAACTTCAACTGGGCACCAGAAGGTTCAGAGGTAAGCTTCCCTTCAAACAATTTTCTTGTGGTAGAGTTGGTAATTATGCTACTAAATGTCCTCATAAAGACAACAATTACAAAGTGAAGGATTCTACAAAAAGTAATAGGAAACGATTTTATGGTAGAAGAAGTTATTATACTCATGAAGATAGTGATGGTTTGTCAAATAATGAATGTGAATTTGATCAAGATCCTAAATTACTCATGTATTTTGAGAAAAATACTAATGAGTCTAATGATAAATTTGTGGATTCATTAGAACAAAAATATTTCTTTGAAGAAATTACTCAACTCAAAATTTTCTTGGAAGAAAACAAAGTGGTCATAGATACTTTGAAGTATCAAAACATAGAAAAGGAAAAGCATAATGAGAAGTTAGAATGTGAAGTAGTAAATCTGAGAAAGGAACTTGAGAAAATAAAATCTCTAAATCTTATATTTTCTAAAGTATCTTAAACCTTAGATTAAATTATCAAGGTACCACACACTCCTCTTACAAAGACAAGTCTTGGATACAATGGAGAAACATCTCAAACATAAATATCTGCAGCCACCACTGGAAGCTATCTAAATGTAGAAAAAACCAATTAGCAAAGCTTCACTAATGTAACAAAAGTCAATCAGCAAAGCTTCAATAATATAGCAAAACCCATTGAGCAAAGCTTCAACCCTCAGAAAAATAATAAAGGCATTCCACAGGTAAATCATGTTCACTACAATCCAACAACGAACAGAAATATAAGCACCAATCAAAAGGTAAACAACACCAGAAGCTTTTATGATCACAACAATTTCTTCTTTAATGGACAATGTTTTGCATGTCATAATTTTGGTCATAAGGCTGCTCAATGTGTTACATACAAAACTATCATGACTAGAAAAGAATGAAAACAAAGGAATGAATCAGGATTCAAGAATAACTCTTATAATATCTTCTCACCTCTTATAGATGAAATTGAATGCTCATTTTGCAATACATTTGGACATGAAGAATAGGAATGTAGGAGAAAATTACAGGCAACATCTCAAAAGGAGCAACTTTCAACAAATTCTAAGGTATGGAAAAGGAAGGAGTTACATTATAAAAGATGTGGCATAACATTGTTTGCATAAGGACAAGAAAATCAATGGTATATTGATAGTGGATGTTCAAAACACATGACAGGTGATAAAGATAAACTTATTTCATCGAATGCTTTAGAGAAAGAAAAGAATGTCACTTTTGTAAATGACTTACCTGCTATCATTAAGGGTAAAGGTTTTATTTTTCTAAAAGAAAAATTTTAAGTTGGTAATGTTATGTATGGTGATGGATTAAAGCATAAAGTTTTTAGTGTTAGACAAATGTGTGATCAAGTAAATGAAGTGGCATTCTGATCATAAGAATGTGTTGTTCATGAACTTGACAGAGGAAAGACCATAATAAAAGGAACAAGAACCCCAAGTAATTTGTATATATTGAAAGGTGGCAAAGAACAATGTTACCTAGGAAACAGAGAAGAAAATTGGTTATGGCACAGAAGGTCAAGACATCTAATCTTCTCTCAAATAAGAAAATGAAGGAGGCTCAAATTTGTTCATGATCTACCCTACATCACCATACCAGAAAGTACCATATGTAAGTCACGTAAATTCGGTAAGAACAATACTATAGAACCATACTATATCTTATTCATTGATGACTTTTCTAGAATGTTCTAGATCGATCTATTGAAAAATAAATATGAAGCATTTGATAAATTATAGTCTTCAAGGCATTAGTTTAAAATGAATTAGATTTAAAAATCAAATGTCTCAGATCTGACCGAGAAGGACAGTATAAATTAGATGAACTCTTTACATGGCATAAAAAGACAATTTTTTGTAGCTAAAACTCCTCCACAAAATGGCGTGGTAGAAAAAATGAATAGATATGTTCAACAAATGGCTCATGCTATGCTTTATGAGACTATAACTCCTCAGACCTTCCAGGTGAAGTTGTCGATACTGCAGCAAATATTCTCAACAAGGCTCATGTTTGTGTGTTTTTTTATCAAACTACGTATGAACTTTGGTATGGTAAGCCTCCCACTATAAATCATTTTAGAGTTTTTGGAAGCAAATGTTTCATAAAAAATAATGATGAAAAACTTGGTAAGTTTGAAGCTAGAGTATATGAAGGAATACTTCTTTGTTACTCATCTATAAGTAAAGGATAAAAATGTTACAATAAGAGACTTCAGAAAATTGTTGAGTGCATTGATGTTGTGATTGATGAATTATGCACAGGGCCCAAAAAGGTAACATCAATAAAAGAGGATGATGATGATGAATGCTTTCCCACATCAAATCAAAATGATATAGAAGAAGAAACTAATGAAGCAACAGAAGACGATACATCATAGAAAGAAAAGACTCCATCCAAGTATGTTCAAAAGAATCATCTAAAAGCTAAAATTCTAGGAGAAAAGCAATCTAGCTTACAAAGAAGAAGAACTCTTGTAGGATCTTCTAGTTATCTAGCTTTATTATCCACCATTGAACCACAAAATGTAATTCAAGCTACTATAGATGAACAATGGGTCAGAGCAAAGAATGAAGAAGTTGATCAAATTGAAAAGAATGATACTTGGGAATTAGTTCCAAGGCCTCATGATAAAAATGTTATTTGGAAACAATGGATATTCAAAAATAAGTTGAATGAAAATGGAGAGGTAATTAGGAAGAAAGCTAGACTTGTTTGTAAAGGTTATGCTCAACAAGAAGGTATATATTTTGAAGAAACATTTGCACCAGTAGCCATAAGAATGTTTCTTTCATTGTCATTTTTTCAAAATTTCAAAGTTTATCAAATGGATGTAACATATGCTTTCCTTAATGGAGATGTAGAAGAAGAGTATATATTGAAAAAATAGAAGGATTCATTTTGGGGAATGATGAAAACCTTGTATGAAAACTAAAAAAGGCTTTATATGGGCTAAAATAAGCTCCATGGGCATTGTATTATTGTCTTGACAACTATCTTCAACAAGGTTTCATAAAAGGATCCGTAGAGAACAACTTGTACATAAAAATTGAGGGTGATAAACTGCTAATTATTGTTGTTTAGGTTGATGATATCATATTTGGCAGTAATGAAGAATCTATGAGTCAAAAATTTTCTTACATTATGCAACAAGAATTTGAAATGTCTTTACATGGGGAACTAACCTATTTTCTTGGTCTATAAGAGAAACAAGCAAAATATGGAATCTTTCTCTCACAAACAAAATATCTCAAGTAGATTCTAGAGAAGTATGGGATGCAATATCGCAAACCTATATGTACTCCCATGATGACAGGATGTAGCCTCAGTTTTAATGATGATTCTCCTATAGTATACCAACCAAGGTACAGGTCTAGGATTGGAAGTCTTCTTTATCTAGCAGGTACCAGACCAAATTTCATGTATGAAGTTGGGATTGTTGGACGTTTTCAAGCCAATCCAAAGGAATCACATCTTTAGGAAGTAAAGAGAATATTCAAATATCTCCAAGGAACCCAAGCATTTGGTCTATGGTATCCTAAAGATGTAGATCTTACCCTTCATACATACAGAGATGCAGATTGGGCTGGTCCAAATGTTGATGACCGGGAAAGCACTAGTGGAGGTGAATTTTACATGGGGCCATGATTGGTATCTTGGTTCAGCATGAAACAAAGTTCCGTTGCCTTATCTACAGTGGAAGCAGAATATGTAGCTACTGCATCTTGTTGCAAACACCTTCTGTAGATGATGAAAACCTTATAAGATATACAGATCAAATGCTCTCCACCCATCTCCATCCTAAGTGATAATACAAGTCCTATTTGTATTCCGAAAAATCCTTTTATGCACTCCAAGACCAAGCATATTCCTATTAACTATCGCTTTCTATGAGAACAAGTTTTTGATAAAAAGGTTAAATTGGAGTATGTTCCCTCCAAAGAGAAGTTGTTGATATATTTACTAAGCCCCTTCCTAGAGAAGCATTTGAACATCTCAAACAGAAACTGGGAGTTGTCTCTACCTCATTTTGCTATTAATTCAGTCCGCTCATTTGACAGGTGAAAATTCAAGAGGTTGTTGGCTATATGCGGGTTTCATGAAGTATAGTCGCATATATACATGAGTTTCTTTGCAGAAAGTTGTGTATGTTTTTCTCTGATAGGAAAATAGTGGGATAGACTCAAGATCATATTTTGACATGTTTCTGACATCCATGATTTGATTTTTCTTGGTCTGGTGTTGATGGGTACAGTCTAATGATATGGTGTTGAGTTATGTTTTCCTCATTGATATTTATCTCATTGATGAATATTCTTTGATGAATGAGTTGTTGAAAATGAATAGGTAGCACAGGATCAAGGGGAGCATTAGCATTGCAAAATATAATGCATCGTTTGCATTATAGTTGCTGAATTATGCTATTTTTAAGACCTTTTGGTATTTGTTATAGAAATCATGTATATAATTTGATGTATGAGTCATGTGAAGACATATGATGTAATAATTGTCATATCCAGTCATGTATGGACTTTTGAGGTCATGTCAAATATGTAACCCCACTTGGTTTGGTGACTGATGTAAGTATGGGTCCTTGATGATAGGAAGGTCATATTATGTTGAGTAATAGAGTCATGTACTTCATTTTACATTCATTAGAGATTTTAGCATGTGCTTATGGGAAGCATCGTTAGTATTCATATTTAGCAGTTTATACATAACAGTGTTCATTTAACATTGGTCGACGCTTTCCCCTTGATGTCAAAGGGAGAGATTTTGGAATTATAATGCATGTGTTGTCCTTGATGGAAACTCACTTGTAGTAGAATTCATAGGTTAGCTTAGAGGTGACCGAATGAATATAATAGAATACCATAAAGATAAAGGTATAAACATGATGTGTTTACAAATGTGATAGAATGCATGGAATTTCAAAGGAATCACTTCATAGGAATGATAAAATTGGAAGTTCAAGAACTATACGTGGGTTCTATTAAGCCAAGTCACGTATGGATGCGAGTTTAGTGAAGAAAAGTAACGTATGGTTTTTACACCATGTTATTCTAAATACTAGGGGTCCTGGCCATGGTATTGGACCATAGTAATGAACACGACAACATATATTGATCCCGTCAAAGATTACCATCGACAATTGTGTAGTTTTGACCCATGGTATTGGATAAGGGCTAAACTATATAATGAGTTGAAGATCAAAGTTTTAAGTGTGCAAGTTAAAAGGTTTTTGACGAATACTTCAATCTAAAGTATATTTGCATTGTAAGGGTCATAATTGTCACATTGATCTACAATGGTTATGCATTGATGAATACAATGATGGATCATGATCATGAGACCTAAAATTACTTTTCATTGTATGACATGCTCATGGATTGACTAGATCTATGTATTGACACATGTTTTTATCTGTGAATATTATGATCTGGGTCTTTCTAAAGTTCAGAAGAGCTACACAATTTTAGGTTAAAATTTCTAGATCTATATGTTGGTTGGCTTGGAGAAAAGTGCATATACCCGCAGGTTGGCTTATTCAAAGTAGTTTATACAAAGTAAGGGTTTCTATTCATAAATGACTAATCAATTGTATTAGTGATTCTACTTCTCTACTCCCTGGCAATGATGTTCTCATGATTGATCTGGGTTAAGTGATAATGTTTGAAGTAGAAATGATTCAGTGATGAAGTTGAACTTGGTTAGTGATTGATTGAAGACTACTTGTTGATTGTGATTGAAGATCGGAGATAGTATTGTGATTGGTTCAGAGTGTTGCAATATATCTGAGTATGATTCACTGTTCATTTTTAGAATTATAGTGGTCAAGTTTTGTGTTTTGAGTATATTAAAATACGTACGTGGGGTTCTCTATAGAAAAGCGCATATACACATGGCTCGCCTTAAATGAAGTAGCATATACATTTTGGAAAATGAATGATCAGGATTGTAGTTGATTTTTTGTGTTAATGTAGTGTTTTGAGTTCAGTTTTGTGTATTGGTTACACTCATTTAACTGTTCCAATTGATTGGTTGAATTTTTATTAAGTGTCAGTTGTTTGGGTTTCAGTGATTGGTTGATTCTATGTGCCATAGATTGATGATTGTATTGTAGTGATGAGTGAGCATAAGTGTTGATATTGTATCCAGGTTGAAAATTTTATGAAACATGGTCTGTGGATGTTGCTCGAGATTGGAGCCTTCATTTAGGAAGTCAAAGCTTCTTACCAGTAGTAGGTGGTGATCATATCAGGGGGTTTGATCTCCATTCTAGTAGGAGCTAGTGAACAAGTGAAGGTTGTATCCTTCAGTAGGTGGGTGTCTGCATACTCATATGACTTTGCACCAGTACAAGAATGTAAGATATTTTTGATATTAATATGTTTTGAATACTGAGATGAAAACAACGGTGGTTTTCTCCCACATTGGGTTTCCACCTTTAATCTTGGTGTTCATTACTGTTTACTTTTGTGTGACACTTTATTCTATTCTTACTGCACATTTTTACTGATTAACAAATACCTCATAAATCTCTTACATTGTAGTTCGAAATTTAACAGATAAAGAATTAGTTGTTTTAGAAGTTTACTAAGCATACACTAGTTTCTCTTACAACAATCGCACAGATATGCTAGTTGGGTTTAGTCAAGTAGCATATACATTTCATAAAACAAAATTATTATTGAGAGTTTTTAAAATGTTGATTCACACCCCCCCCCCCCCCCCTCCCCTCTTAGTATTTTTCCCAACAATTTGATAATAAATTCCAAGGTTAGGATAAAGTTGTAATATTTTTTCCAAATTATAATAATTATTAATAGAAAATCCTAACTATTTTAGTTGCATTGTCCATAAACTTCTACTTTTATATTCAAACTATCTTTTGACTTGATGTTTTAAAAATTGAACTCCGTAACTAATTCAAGGAGTTCAACACATCCAAAATAGATATTCATGTGTGACAACAATTCTCAATGATTACTTGTCCTGTCCTTGGCGAGGCAAAACTCGAAAGTGTAATCTTGCAACAACATCTCAACATAACACAAACCTTGTAACAACCCAATTGCTAGTTTTATGAGAATAATAACCTAAAAAAATAGTTCTCATTGCAAGTTACAGGTAGACTTGGATCATAAGGATGGCATATAAATAGTGAGATAACTAGGTTAATAATGGCTATTATAGTGGCAAACTATGGTTTCAAGAATAAAAAAAGGTAAAGAAAAGGTAGGAAAATGAGAGAAAAAATATGCCAATTCGACATCCCAACATCTCCCCCAACTTAAGTATATGCATGTCCATATCAACGTGATTTCATGTCCCAACATATCCATCCATCTCTACTTCAATTGTTGGTTCTTGTGTAACAACACCATCTTTAATAGGTTATTGTGGAACAATAATTTGGAATTCTTCATCTACCTCTCCAACTTGAATTCCAAATGAGATAGTGGTTTCCTTTTCATAACTAAATTCCTCCAACACATCCTTACATCCATCACATAATCTAATTGGCATCACTTCTACCACTTATGCCAGGGTTTCTAAACATTTTGGTTTTTAGATTAAAGTTGTCCTTCAACCATGGTAATTTGTTTCCTTAAATTCTCATTTTCCTCCATCAATTTATTAATTTTTTGAATAAGGAGGCTTTTTCTAGAATTTCCTAGTAAAGAGACAACTTCTTCTTCCTTTTTGAGCTCCTCGTATTTTTTATATTCCTTAGGTTCCTTTGATTAAGGTGAAACAACATGAATTTAAGGTGTTGGGGTATGTTATTTTACAAATTCTTCTTCTTTCTCTTCACTTTTTTTTGTCCCTGAAACTCCTTTCCATTAATACATTCCTTAGATAGTAGGGTAGTTCATGGTGTAAAAATTACCTACACTCTCTTCTTAGGTTTGTTTCCACCCAATGGCATCTTTAATTTCCTCTTTTTCACCAAAGTTTGTAGATGAGTAGAATTTTTAGATGCTTTCTTAGATTCCCTATGAATTTCTATTTTAAGAACCCATGCTTCAGCTGACGCTATTCTAGATGCCCCTGTTTGAGCAGACTCTATCTCACGACCTTCTTCCTCAATAGGTTATCCATGATAATTAGCCTAATATTGTATGTTGGATATCTCCATACATTCTTTAGTGCATGCTCTTTTTCCTTTAGTGGATGTACCAACAGATGTTCTTATGGAACTCCATCTCTTAAGGTTTCTATGATGGGGTCTAAGAGGTGTAACCACTCTTCTTTTTCTAAGTGTAGCTTATCTACTTTGTCTAGGAGGTGTAACTGCTATATCTTTTGATGTTGTTTCTACAATTACCTCTTGTTATTCACTTTAAGGCTTCTTCAATTTCCTCTTTTCACCACAATTTGTATAGGAGTAGGATTTTCAGATACTTCCTTAGATTCCCCAGGGATTTCTATTTCAGGAACCCCTACTAGAGCTGACATTATTTGAGGTGCCCCTATTTTAGCAATCTCTGCCTTAGACCCTTCTGGATTGATAAGGAATCCACGAAAACTATGCTCATATTTTATACTTGATATATCCATAGGTTCTTTAGTGCATGCTATTTTTCCTTGAGTGGATGTACTCGTAGATGTTCTTATACAACTCCATCTATTATTGTTTTTGCAAAGGAGTTTAGCAAGTTTAACTTCTCTTCTTTGTCATGGAAGTTTAGTATCTCTACTTTGTCTCGGAGGTGTAATTTCTCTATCTTCTAGTGTTGTATCAACACTTACCTCTTGTTCTTCACTTTCACTTTCCTCTCTTTTAGTGACTAGCACATGTGACTTTTTCAATAAGGTAGTCTATGTTCTTCCTTATTGTTGCACTGAATAATTTATGATTAACCTGATGAACGAATGGTTGGTTAAGAAAATATTTGCATCTTTTTCCATATGCACCACCTCTACCATATGTTGTAAATATTTTGGAAAATAGTGGGGAAAATTTCTCAGTTGTCAATTATGAAAATGTGTCAATAACTGAAAATTATAATTGAATACTAATCCAAAATGTCCCTCACAAGTAACAAAATTCATAACAAACAAAGCCACGTCATCTGAAGGTTGAGGAAGGGATGTTCTATCAATACGTCTCGCTTTTCCCTTACTTCGTGTCCTCACTGTAAAATGTTGCCTAAGTTTTGGAACTTCTATTTTCCAAGAAAACCAATGAGCCCCTATATGAGGTAAACATGTCACCCTCAAAACTATGTCCTCTGCAACAATAATTCTTAATCCTGAAACCTTTGAATGCTACTCCTACGAAGCTAGTGTGAATTCAATGATAATCTATTTATTGAAACCCTACATCTTCTCAAACTAGACTAACCACTTAGCATTCCTAAATATTTCTAGGGATTATCAATGGTGTAGCAGCACATCAATGGATTCTAGTTCATGATGGATTGTCACTCTTCCCGTGGTTGTTTCATAGGTTATTACTGCTTAGAGATTGTTACAGCGTGACACTTGGCCAATACAAAAAATTTGGTAGAGAATATAAGTCGAATGAGGTTTGGAAAAGGGTAGGCAATAATTAAGGATACCCTTTCAATGATTTTGGGATTTCAGTCATAACTAAAAACTACCAGGAATAATTTCCAGGTAGTCACATTGATTTTTAGAAATGAGAGTAGGAGTAATGATGACAATGGGTAATTACTAATTTAGGATAAGTGTATTATGCATCTTCAAGATGGTAACTACCAAATATGGCTATAGTCATACTATATCATACAATATATATTGTAAACTCCTCCCCCCAACTTAATTACAAAAGTCTTCCTTGCCATGTGTAATAGAAAAAATCATATCCAATTCCATAATGAGGAGCAAAATATGATGTTGCCTACAAAACTAAAAAGGAAGCTAGAAAGGAAGCTGAAATGGAAACTAAAAACAATGGCATAACCAACAACAAAATAGGACATTACAAAGGAAGCTATACATGAAGATACATCAGGAACTAAAAAATATGATAAACTGGGCACTAAAGTCAGTGCTAAAAATGGTATTAAATAACACTGACTCTTTATGATTGACATAAAAAATGCCGAAATTACCGCCATCTCGATAAATAGTGTCAATTTTTTCAAAAGGTGGAGAAAAAAACACTGAAATAGTCAGTGGAAGAAAAGAAAGGGACCTAAATAGGAAGCTAATCATAGGGATGTGTTATAGTATCCTGCGCTGATGTGGTGATAGCTTGTCGAATGTTTACTCCTCTAGTGAAAGCATACATTACGTGCATGGAAAATTTTAGGGGCTAATTTTCACAGGCGGGCTAATTTTGCATGATTTTTCCGAAAAAAGATTCACCAATTTCCATTTTTTTTAATGATTCGCCTAAATTTTACAATATAAAATTATTTTACCTTAAAAATGGCCAACATTATATGGATAATATATATAAAATCATTATAAATTTGAATAATTTTATAAATACATCAATAAACATTTTATAGTTTGCATATTAGGGACTAGCAAGGTTCGCTAATGTTTTTAAGTTTCAATATAATTTTCCATCCTTGAAATATTCCCTGATTACTTGTGAACAATACATATCGCAGATGTTGGGAATGTTTTAATTTATTCAATAGAAGATTACAAATTTATTTCTATTTAATGTACATATATGCGACATATGGACACTGAACTTCCTTGGGATGGGTTACTTGAAACTAGAGTTACGTCTATTTCCCCTATTTCCTTCCGTAATCTTCAAAATATCTACAAACCCATCAATATACCTCAATTGAGATCTTTCCTACATGCAATAATTGTTGAGAATGTTAGCTTTTGAGGGTGTTTTGCTAGCATATTATTGAATACTGGGTCACTTCCTTGTGCATCAACAACCAACAAATAACAGAGAGACAATCAACACCCTAAGGCTCCTTCAACCACTAGCCATGCCAAGTCAACATTGGGAATATGTTTTAATGTATTTTATTACAAGTTAACATAAATTTGATGGAAAGAGTATCATTTTTTTTTGTAAATTAGACTAATTCTATTATGGTACAAAACTTCAAAAACTTACAACGAGGTGAGCCTCGGATATCACCATCCTACAGAGATGGATTTTGCAGCATTGATGTCCTTATCCAGCCAGGCATTTGTCCTACCCCGGGATTGGGAGACTTGCCTACTGTTACAAAACTCAGACAATGAGGGAAAAAGACCTTGAAACCCATACATATGCTGAAATACAGACTTTTTAACCAGAACCCAGAACCCCAAGACTAACTCAAAAAGCATATTCACTGACTCTATATTCCGCCATTGACGCTGCATATCGAAGCATAACATAAGAACTATGGTTGTGCTGCCGAGGAATGGGCCGAGCGACAACCTTACATACAGTGAGAGCATACAGAAAGACGCATATCATGACCCAACAGAAGAACAAAAGACATTGCCATACCCTGAGAACTGGTTCAATCATCCATAGAGGTAGATGGCACCTCTTCCACCACTCTGCAAGCATACGAGTCCGGCTCGCTTGAGTCTGTGTGAGGTGAATCGTCTTCTGCAGGAGCGCTTGGACCGGCCACGGCTCCCGCTGATGCCTCTACCATGTTGCGCTGACCCTGCTCCGGTGTTGGAGGAAGAATTTCCGGACAGACCCTCTGTGCAGGAGACGAGGATGGTTGATCCAGTACTGGGGCCGAAGGCCTGTGTTCCTCTGCCGATGACACATGAACCTCATGCTCACATTTCTCAGTTTTAACAGACACATAGTAAGTGTCGGAGTCCAGAAGGCAGGGGAAGCTGAATCGTGTAGTGGGATGGAAGCTGTGATTACAAGCAGGGGCTTGAGCTTGCCCTGGTCTTCTTCCGCGTCGGCGACGAGCACTGTTAGCATCGTCCGACAGCAAGTCAGAGGAACGAGGGACAGGGGCTCGACCTCTTGCCCCTCCCCGAGACCCCCCACGACGGCAACTGGCGCGAAGCCTTTCCTTAGGCATTGCAGACCGGGATGATGAGGAATGGAGTGAGAATTATGCAGCGGGTTAACAAGAGGCGCAGAGGCATGGAAAGGCCAAAGGGCTACAGGAGGCACAGGTAAATACAGGAGAAAAACACCACTACAGACCTGGGCAGACTGGCTAGCAGACCACGGAATGTTGGAAGGCCAGGGAATGATGGCGGGCCGAGGAGTGACAACAAGCCACCTGCAGTTGCAGACTAGCATAGAAACTAGGGAGGGAAAAGCCGGGAGCTGGCTTGTTCCTTGGCAGCGCCTGTCTCTCCGAGCCTGCCACAACACAGAAGTCCAGAACCAAATGCAAACCAGAACAATCTGCCAAATATACATTACCTTTCCTATGCCGCTGTTATTATATGGAGAGGACCTGCAGCGTGCCATGTGCGAACCAGAGGCATTCATTGTCTTCCCAGAAGGTGAAGTAGCAGACCGTGCGCGAGGAGGGCTGATCGAAGCGGCTCGAATGCAGTGGACGAAGCGCCTGGAGGGATAGTTAAGGCGGGGAGTTAAAGGCTGTGTACAGGTGGCGGGCCTGGGCCGCCACTTGCCCAGTGGGAAGCCCTCCCCCGTACAGATATCAAATTCGCACACCCGCATCCGGGGGATGGAAAGAGTATCATTATGGTAGTGGTAGAAAAAATTTAAAAACATGCAAATTTTTTCTCTATTTCTCATATTTTTAAAGCAAATATGGTCGCAGAAGAATTTGAGGAAGTAGTCCAAAGGCTACATGGAATACCAAAGATTATTATAAGTGACATAGATCCACTTTTCATTGGAAATTTTTGGAATAAATTATTTTCCATTTTTAGCACTCAATTTGCTCACATCTCATCTTACCATAGTCCATCTGATGGGAAAAATGACATTTTCTATAAACACTTAGAATTTTATCTACATTAATTTGCATATGATAAACAAACAAAATGGTTCAAAATGTATTCCCTTGGTAGGATGGTGGTACAACACGTCCTTCCATACTTCATCAAAAATATCAAAATTTATGGATATCATCCTCAATCCATCACATCATCCTTGAAAGGGACAATAAAGTCTCAAGAAGTAGAGAACCACATATTCCACCTTCAAGAGGTTCTCAAACTATTGAAGGCCAACTTGGTTATGGCACAAGATAGAATGAAACACCAAGTATATCAACATCACAATAAAAGTGAATAATGCATATTTTTGAGACTACAACCATATAATCACACATCCATCAAGCAACAAAACAATGGTAAATTAACACCATGGTACATGACCCCTATAAGGCATTGCATATGATTGAAAGTATATCTTACAAATTGGATTTGTCTCCATCTTCACGTGTACATATAGTATTCCATGTTTGTTACTTAGAGAAGGTAATCGGTGACAAGATCCCAATCCAAAATATTATGCCTGTGATAACTAAGAAAAGAAAATAATACTAAAACTTTAAATAATCTTGTAAGAAAGGACTGAGTGGCTAAGAAATCAAGAAATTATTGGGTGTTGCATAAAAAGGAAGGACCTACTAGTGGAAGAAGAGACGTGAAGAAGAATTGTTCATTCATAAACACGCAAAGATAGTGAAGTGTTGAGGAGAATGCTTTTTGAATAGGAGGGGCATGTTAAGCCCCATATAAGCCCCATGTTAACCCTAAACCCCCTTGTTAGGCCCATGATATTCACTGATTACATTTATATAATTATATTGTTATGTAGGATAGAACCTTAGATAGTCTCATATTTTTATAATTGCACCTCTCTCTCTCTCTCTCTCTCTCCTCTCTCTCTCCCTCTTCTCTCTCTCTCTCTATAATATTATATATATATATATATATATAATATATATATATATATAGTATTATGATCATCAAATTTTATCTTGTATAAGAGAGGAGAACACCATCCCCATTTAGCAAACTTTAGTTGAGAATTGAGGGAGTCAAATTTTACCACTAGTTGGCCATTGGGCTATGCCAGGTTCCATTCTACACTAGTATTTTGTTCCATAATTAGGTAGAGTAATAGTTGGAGGAGAACACATTTTTGAATGGGAGGGCATGTTAAGTCCTATATAATCCCCATGTTAACCCTAAAACCACTTATGTATCCCTAGACATTGAATAACTACTTTTATATTGTTATGTAGGATATAACCTGACATGGTCCCATATTATCGTAATTGCAACCTTCATCTCATATATATATATACATATATATATATATATATATATATATATATATATATATATATATATATATATATATATATATATATATATATATTATATATATAGATATACCTTACAAATGAATAAAAACAAATATTTACAATAGGCATCAAGGGGAAACCCTCCTTTTACAATGGATACAATGTACAAGATCAAGTTTGATGATATATATATATATATATATATATATAATATATATATAAAAAGATCATCAAACTTTATCTTGTACATGTATCATTGTAAAAGAGAGGTATCCCATTGAGGCCTACTGTAAATATTTGTTGTTATCATTTGTATGGTGCAAGTTTCATAACATTGTAATTTAAATGTGGTATACCAACTACGCATTGATTATAAAAAGGATACATGTCTCCCTTATGGTACATTTTAAAAATAACCTTTCAACACAATAAACAGAAGGGGGCAATTTTTTTATGCCACACAATTCTTTAGGGTTTGCTACTTAATGGAAACAAGTTCGATTCAAAAGATGAGTTGATCCAGATTGGATCATGATATTATTTGTCATCTATCTTTATGCTTTTAGAGTGGAAAAAATGGAAGAATTATATTAAACAATCATTTTTACTAGTGGATGCCATTTTAGAAAACTGGGGTTTGAAACTGTTCAAAGTCATTTTCATACATTAAATGACAATTTTCCAAGTTCGAAACTGTTCAAAGTCATTTTTAGACATTAAATGACAATTTTCCAAGTTCAAAAATTCTCGCATATGTGTATCCCCTAATATTCTTTTATAGGAATACATATTTCCAACACTTCAAGAATTGTGTCAATTGATATATGCATGCAAAAATTATGTTTCACACATATTGATGATGTTGAACACCATGGTATAAGTGTATACCATGTTAACCTCCTTTAATCATTCATATCGGACTAGTTATGTGTAAACAATAAAAAAAAACTCTAAAATGTTCCAACTTTTAACTCTAATTGAAGATTAAGAAAGTATTTTTTTATCGTAATTAACTATTATGCTATGCCTGATTTTATTCTACACTAATATTTTGTTTTATAGTTAGGTAAAGTAAGAGTGAGAAATTAGAATGAAAGACCTAATGAATTAAGATTCTATAACACCTTTATAGACCTGTGGCGTTATAGACCACAAGTCTTAGGTAACTCCATGTGGAGCACCTATTATTTGTACTTGCACATTTCGATATGACAGAAAAAGAAAGAAAACGAGATCATCACGCTACAGTCCAGATTAGGGTTTAATCTTAAGATTTGGTTTTCGGTACCTTTGATTAGGTGGGATGACACGTATCACTTGTACTTCACATTTCGACAGTCCAGATTAGGGTTTAACCTTAAAATTTGGTTCTCGGCACCTTTGATTCGGTGGGATAACACCTATTATTTGTACGTGCACATTTCGATATCAGAGAAAAGAAAAGAAAACGACATCATCACGCTACCATCCAGATTAGGGTTTAACCTTAAAATTTGGTTCTCGGTAACCTTTGATTAGGTGGGATAACATGCATTGACTACATCAGTTTAATGGATCTCATATCGGTGGAGATATGTATACAGAGGAAGAAGCAGCGTAGCCTATAGACCAGAATCAAGATGTCTCTCCGGATCCATGCTCTCGCTATTCCCTACCGCTTGGAGTCCCATAGCTTTTCTATGGCCGATCTCTGTATCAAGTTGGCCTCCAGGGGTTTGGTTATCACCTTTGTTTCCACTGAGGGATCATCTGATTCGGAAGCATACATCAACAATGTTGTTCAAACAACTGGTTTAGACATTCGCTGTGCAGAGATTTCAGATAACTTGGCCATGGATTTTGATAGGTCTTTGTACAACGAAGGATTTTTACAGTTTACTCTCAACACAATGATGCAGCCAGTGGACGAAGTAATCGATAGGCTGAACACACAGGAGGACAATCAAATTTCCTGCATCATTGCAGATTCGTTTCTGCCATGGACGGTGCTCATTGCCAAGAAATTCAACGTTCCTCTCATCTCGTTGTGGACTCAGTCCGCTGCATCGTATATAATATATTATCACTCAGATATGCTCATTTCCAAAGGCCATTTCCCCTCTAAAACCCACGGTAAGACTCAATCCTAAATATTTTCATTAGACTGCCATTAAACCCCATTTCTTTTGTTTATAATTACTTCTCAAATATGGTTTAGCTTGATAGTATAGTATAACAATATTTACCCGTTATTTCAAGGAATCAAGATACATAATCGGTTATTTACATGTTATTTCAGGAAATTAAATTAAGATAGATAATCGCCTTATAGACCAACCTTCCCAACCATACAACTTACACTCTATTAAATTCCGTTTCTATATTTTAGTTTCATTCTCTGTTCACATATAAATCATATTTTTTTTTTTTAAGATTGGTAGGAGTTTCTTGTTCTGTTAACTTATAAATCAAAATTTTAGGTTTGTGGGAGAGGTTTTTTCAGTACTCTTGGAAAAGTGATCATGGTTTTTTATTATAAAATTTATAAAATGCAGAAACTGATAAATGTAAGTAGAAAAATGATTTTATATTGTATTATTTGAAAAGAAATTAAGATCAATTTACTGTAAATATAAATTGTTTTGAATCCTAAATCTAATATGTCCTTAGTGGCATCAAAAGAAGCAGAGCTTTGATTGGTTATATACATAAAACTGGGAACCAAATTCCATATGTTAATAGATTTAAGATTTTTATGATAAGGGTTGACAGATTGTAAGTTTTCGATTAATCATATCATTTTGTTATTAGTTATGTTTAGAACATCTAAGTTTTTGGAAAATTTCATTGTTTATTTTGTTAGAAAATTTGAGGTTTCCAATTTTAACTAGCTTTATCTTCGAATCTATATTAATTTCAAAATCCGTGGGAACCTATGAATCTATATTCATTTTAAAATCTGTGGAAACCTATATTAATTTATTGCTATGGTTGATTTTCTCTTTTGTAAAATTGAACTTCAATTTTTCGTTTTATCAATTTAATTTTTCTATTTATCAATAAGGACGGTGAGATAAACTCTGAAACAAATCTATTTTTACAAGTTATTAAAAAACTAATCAGTCATGTTTTTGAGGGCACTTTTCATGATATTGATCCAAGGGTTTACCCACTTTTTTGTTTTTCTAAGCTTTATTCAGTTTATTGTGATTTCTTTTTCTATAGAGCGAAAGCTTTTCCTTTTATTTAAATTCAATTTTTCATTTTATCAGCTGCACCCTTTTTCATTTCATTTACGAGTATAGATGCAATAAACACTGTGAGACAGACTGAAACAATCTATTTTTAGAACTTATTGGAATAGTAATCGGTCAGATTTTTTGCCACTGTTAAAATATTGACTGATCCAAGGGTTTAGTCACTTTTCCTTTCAGCTTTTCTTCGTTTATGGTGAATTCTTTTTCTGTACAGTTGAAGCAGATGATAACTGCATCGATTACATTCCGGGAGTCCCAGCGATGAGTCCAACTGATCTCCCATCTTTTCTCCAGGCAACAGAGATGTCAGACTTTATGCTCCATATTATATTTTTGTCTTTCCAATGCGTTCGGGAAGCAGACTGGGTCCTCACAAATTCAGTCTATGAACTGGAAAGAGAAGAAATACAGTATTCGATGCAGACTACTACACCTCTCTGCTCTGTGGGTCCGCTGTTGCCATCTGGGTATTTTGATAGCCATGAAGCTCTGGACTCCGATTTGGAAAGGTGGTTGGATACGAAACCGCGACACTCAGTCATCTACGTTTCGTTAGGTGAATGTGCCCGTGTTTCCGAAAGCCAAATCGAAGAAATAGCCGTGGGTTTGCTTGAAAGTAGAATTCCCTTCTTCTGGGCACTGCCTCCTGAGACTGTCAATTCTGATACGTCGTTATCAGAGATTTTGCCAGCTGGTTTTCTTGATCAGATCAAAGATAAAGGTGTCGTCGCTTCTAACTGGTCTCGTCATCATCATTTGGCATTGCTATCGCATCGTTCCGTCGGTGGGTTCTTCATGCCCTGTGACTGGAATTTGTTGGAGACGATAATTTCCCCTGTGCGCGCAGGAGGCCAACAGCTAAACCGCGCGGTCAACAGTCAACCACAGCGCCAAAACCACCGATGCAACCTTGAAACCAGCCGGTATCATATCGCACCACCCTTCAGTGAAAGGTAGTTTCCGTGCAACGAGCTCCGATGCAATTGGGAGCTGACAACTGTCCAGCAAGTGATGCTGGCCTGACATCAGCACTGACAATCCGTCAGAAGGTATCCTTCACCTAACTAACCCCGTCCGATATCCATCCGATCACGTTGTCTCTCTCTCCGCCGTTTGATTTCCTGGAAGCTGTCCGCCGGTTAAAGTTCTCATAGTACGCATACGGGGCTGTTAAAACTTAATTAGGCGTGGACCATCCCATACGCCATAATAATGATACGGGTAAGGTCTTTAATATATCTACGGTGAAGTTAATATAAAGCATGGGCGTAAGTTTTTTTTAATATATGTTCAAATATAAGCGTTGACCCAATATTTTTGTAATGTAAAAAAAAAAGGAAGCCCGCGGGGATTAAAAAAATGAAATGTGTAATGTGTAATATTTTTTTTTGAACATGACCACAGGGTGAAAAATTTGTGAATCTCACACAGTGAGATAGAAAACTTGAATTCGCAGCAGCGAATGAAAAATACAGAGGGCAAATTTTGTATTGCAGGGAATGCACAGAAGTGCATAAATATTTTGGGTCTGTAATGTAAAAGTGATTTTTATGCAGCAGAGTAATTTTGTTTTGTAATGTAAGATTGCACAGCAGTGCAGGAGGAGAAGTAAATGAAAACCAGTGGCCTGTTTTGTTTCAAATCCATGAGTTGTTTCACAGCAGTGAAAAGGTAAACCTGTAACTCCCTGTAAGTTTTGTTTTCACACAGTAGTGAATGTAAATGTAAATGAAATATTTACACACAGTGGTGTAAAATTTCATAGGAGGCAGAGTAACTAAGGTGAAAATGTTTTGGTGAATCCCTCTGAGTAAAAGAGGATGAATATGTAAATGTTTTTGTTTAAAAAATGGAAATTTTATGGTGGTGAAATACTCTGTCCTGTGTAATTATTTTTAAAAAGACTTCTCTGTGTAAAAGATCTTGGAGCAAAGGAAACAGAGCATAGCCTCTGTGTTTTATATTTTTGGGTTTTGGTATTTATCTCATCACAAACAGAAGCAAAAAAATACCCAAGAGTGGTATCAGAGCAGGTTTAGGCTCTTTGTAGGTGACAAAGAAGCTGAAGCGAGGAGTTCTTTTGGTTGTAGCAGTCAGTTGTTTTAAGACATACAGTCAAGAAGTTGAAGCATAGCTGAGGATGCAAGGAATGGCCAGCACAAGCACTGGTATGGGTATGTTTAACACCCAGCTCCCACAGTTCAATGGGAAGAACTATGACTACTGGGCAATAACTATGAAAGCCCTGTTTGCCTCTCAAGACTTATGGGAAATAGTTGAAGATGGATTTGATGAACCAGCAGATGAAACTGAGTTTAATAGCCTAACTCCAGGAGAGAAGGATCTGCTGAAGAGCAATAGGAAGAAAGACTCAAAAGCCCGTGTGTTGTTGTATCTAGCCGTAGATCAGAGTGTGTTTCCAAGGTTAGCAGCAGCTGAGACATCCAATGAGGCATGGCAGACCCTCAAGACAGCCTATCAAGGCATGGAGAAAGTGAAGACAGCAAAACTACAGTTGCTGAGGAGAGATTTTGAGAATCTCAACATGAAGGAGTCAGACAATATTGACTCATTCTTCACACATGTAATTGGTCTAGTCACACAAATGAGGACTCATGGAGAAACCATTGAAGATAGGAGGATTGTGGAGAAAATACTGAGGGTCTTACCCTCAAAGTTTGATGTTATTGTCACCACCATAGAAGAGACAAAGGATCTCTCAAACTTTTCAGTTGATGAACTTCATGCATCACTGATAACTCATGAGCAGAGGTTGAGTAGAAATGAAAACTCATCTCTATGGCAAGCCTTCAAGACCCAGATGTCCTTTGGAAGAGGAAGAGGTCAAGGCAAAGAAAACAAAAGAGGAAGAGGTAGAAGCCAGAACAGAGGTGGAAGGAACAGTCCAGCAAATGCTCAAGGAAGATGCAGCAATTCAGATCAGAACCAAGGCCAAGGTAGCGGCCAACAAAGAGGACAACATCATGCTCAAGGACAGAGGTATGAAAAATCCAATGTCCAATGTTATTATTGTAAAAAATATGGGCATTATTCCAATGAATGTAAGAACAAACAGCATGATATGAATAATAGTTCTAGTGCAAATATCACTAGAGAAAATACAAACCAAAATAACGTTTTATTAGCTTGTAACATGGCTGAGACAAACAAAGAAGATATATGGTTTCTAGATTCCGGTTGCAGCAACCATATGACAGGAAACTTAGCTTTGTTTTCTGCTTTAGATCAAAGTGTGAAGTCACAAGTCACACTTGGGACTAATAGTAAAATCTCTGTTATGGGAAAAGGAGAAGTCAAAATATTTACAAAGAAGGGTGAAAAGAAAACCATAGCAGATGTCTACTATGTCCCTGGAATGAGATGTAACCTCTTGAGTATTGGAAAGCTTGTCCATAAGGGGTACAATGTTCTCTTTAAGAATGATGTATGCACCATCATGGATATAGCACCCAACAAAAGATGCATTGCTGAAGTAAAAATGATGAGGAACAGGATGTTCCCTCTCAGAATAAGGGCAGACTTGAAAAACAAAGAAGTAATTGCAGCAGTTACCCAAGAGGCTTTCCAAAGTGTGCCTAAGGATGAAAAGTGGTTGTGGCACTTGAGATTTGGACATCTCAACTTTGGAGGTCTTAATTTGTTGAGCAGAAAAGGAATGGTAAGAGGATTACCATTGATAGAGAAACCTGACAGCCTTTGTGAAGGTTGCATATTGGGGAAACAACACAGAGAAAGTTTTCCATTAGGGAAAAGCATAAGGGCAAAAGCACCCTTAGACATTTTCCACTCAAATGTATGTGGACCGATGCAAACCCCATCACTAGTAGGAAACCAATATTTTCTAACATTCATTGATGATTTTACAAGAAAGACTTGGGTCTTTTTTGAAGAAAAAAAGTGAAGTGTTTGAAAAATTCTGAAATTTCAAAGCACTTGTAGAGAATCAAAGTGGGCTGCATATTAAAGTTTTGAGAAATGACAGAGGAGGTGAGTATATCTCCAAAGAATTCCTACGATTTTGTAGAGAAAATGGAATTCATAAGCAGTTTACCGCAAGGTACACCCCACAGCAAAATGGAGTTGCTGAAAGGAAGAACAGGACCATCATGGATATGGCGAGGAGCATGTTGAAGGCAAAGCATTTGCCAAATGACTATTGGGCTGAAGCTGTAAATTGTGCAGCATATATTCTGAATAGGTGTCCTACAAAAGCAGTGATGAATAGAGTGCCAGAAGAAGCATGGAGTGGGAGAAAGCAAGGAGTCACCCACATGAGAGTTTTTGGATGTGTGGCCTATGCACACATTCCAGATCAGCTAAGGAGGAAGTTGGACAGCAAAGGGAGAAATGTCTTTTCATTGGATACAGTGAAGAATCCAAGGCCTACAGGTTGTATATCCCATCCACCAAGAAGTTTTTTGTGAGCAGAGATGTTCAATTCGTTGAGGAGGAAGCTTGGGATGGAAGCATAGAGAAAACAGTGAATGCTAAACATTGTTTGTCTCATGATGAAGATGATGAGGAGATGGCTGATATATATCCCCAAACAGCAGTGCCAACACAAGGACAGCAAGGAACACCCTTGAGAAGAAATGAAAGTCCTTCTCCAAGCACACCACAAAGTGGAAATTCAAGTGCATCATCAAGCACTTGCACACCGAATGAAAGAGGTAAGAAATTTAGAAATTTAAGTGACATTTATGATGAAGGAATGAATTCCTTATTTGCCTTGTATTGTCATGTTGATGACCCTATTAATTTCGAAGAAGCAATTAAAGATAAGAAATGGATAGAAGCTATGGATGAAGAAATGAATGCCATAGAGAGAAACAAAACATGGGATTTGGTTGAGCTACCAAAAGGTAAGGAAGTCATTGTAGTTAAATGGGTCTATAAGACCAAGTGCAATGCTGAAGGCAAAATTGAAAGACACAAGGCAAGGATGGTTGTCAGGGGATACAAGCAGCAGTATGGAAGAGATTATGAGCAGACGTTCGCACCGGTTGCAAGAATGGAAACCGTGAGAGCAGTGTTGTCCATAGCAGCACAAAACAAGTGGAAAGTTTACCAAATGGACGATTTTGATTCAGCATTCTTAAATGGCAATGTTTTAAATGAGGAGGCTATACTTTGAACAGCCTCTAGGCTATGAGAAGAAAGGCCAAGAACACAAAGTATGCAGATTGAAGAAAGCTCTTTATGGGCTGAAACAAGCACCAAGAGCGTGGTACAGTAGGATAGATTTCTATCTACTGGAAAATGAGTTTGACAAATGTGAGGGAGAACCCACTGTCTACATCAAAGAAAAGGATGGTAAGATTTTAATTGTTGTGTTATATGTAGATGATGTGATTTTTACAGGTAATGATGACTACCTCATTAAAAATTTCAAATCAGTCATGAAAGAGGAATTTGAAATGACTGACATGGGTTTACTGAGATACTTCTTAGGAATAGAAGTAGATCAAAATGAAAAAGGAATTTTATCTCACAAGCAAGATATGTAAATCAAGTATTGAGCAGATTTAACATGCAAGAATGCAAGGCAGCGATCACTCCCACAGTAATGGGATTAAAACTCAGCAGGAGGACAGCAGCAAGGATTTTGATCCTAGCTTATATAAGAGCATAGTTGGCAGCCTCATGTATTTAACAGCAACTAGGCCAGATATAATCTTTGCTGTTAGTTTAATTTCCAGATTCATCGAGAGGCCAAAGGAAGCACATTGGCAAGCAGCGAAAAGAATTCTGAGGTATGTTAAAGGAACTAAAAGTTTTGGAATTTTATATAATGTCTCAGAAAATTCAGATTTAGTTGGCTACACTGATAGTGATTGGGCTGGAAGTATAGATGACCAGAAAAACACTTCCGGTTATGTTTTTCACATGGGTTCATGAGCTATTTCATGGGCTTCTACGAAGTAGTCCATTGTAGCATTGTCTACAGCAGAGGCTGAATATGTGGCAGCTACAGCAGCAGCATGCCAAGAAGTGTGGATGAGAAGAATGTTGAGAAGCTTACGCCGAGAGCAGGCAAAAGCAACAGTGATTTTTTGTGACAGTAGCTTAGCTATTGCATTATCAAAGAATTTAGTGTTTCATAAGAGAACGAAACACATCGACACAAGGTTTCATTATATCAGAAAATTGGTAAGCAATAGAGAAATCATTTTACAACATTGCAGGACTCAGGAACAGGTAGCAGACATTTTGACAAAGCCATTGGATCAGAAAAGCTTTGAGTTTTTGAGAAAATGTTTGGGTATGACTGAATGCCCAGCAGTTGAAATTAAATGGGAGTGTTGAAAGTGTAATTCCAACTGCGCATCGGGTGAAGGAGTGCAGCGACCCCAGCGACTTCAGCGATGAACATTTCGGCGGTGAGCAGTTCGGCGACACATACTCCAGCGATAAGCGATCGTCGATATCGCATCGGCGAAATGGAAGCGGGGAATTATAAAGTTTCTTTTGTTATTTGCGATATGCGATCTCCGATATCGCATCGGCGTATCGCTATCGGCATTTTAAGTGGGGCATAACTTTTTACAAATGAGCAATCGCCGATGGGCCGGACCCGACGATGGTATTAATTTTCTTTTATAGATTATCGGGTGCACAGTATTTTCGCAATCGGGGAAACCAAGGGTGCACACTTTTTCATATATTCTTGCTATGCGATGAAGCTCAAACCTGATGGATTTCCAAAACCATATTGTATAATGGTTGAAGTAAAACCCTGCAAATGAATTCAAAGTGAAGTAAAAGTTACATTACTGTAAGTTTTGTCAGTAAAACAGTAAATGCAAATTTACTGAGGATTGGTAAGTTTTAGGTGAAGTTTTTAATTTTATCATTTTTATTTCACCGGGAGTATGGGCACAAATAAATGTCAGTAAAATCATTTAATTTTTATTATCTTCTTTTACAGCAGCATGGCAAGTAAAAATGTATGTAAGTTTTATGGTTGTCATATATAAATGTAAGTAAAAATGTATGTAAGTTTTCTGGTTGTCATATATAAATGTAATGTTTCATTTTTGTGGTCTGTGTGTGCAATTGAAAAGGTAGGCACAACAGTGGGTATGTAATGTTCCGAATATGCAAAAGGAAGCAGACAACAAAGTAAGGCACAACAGTGCATGTAATGTTCCGAATATGCAAAAGGAAGCACACAGCAGTGTGAAGAATATTTCTGTGTAACTTTCACACAGCAGTAAAATATTATTGGTGAATCCCTCTTCGAGAGAGGAAGATCATAATCTGTAACAACAATTTCTTTTTAATGAATAGAAATCCTTGAAGTGCAAAACTCTGTCCGCTGCTCAGAAATTGAAATTTTACCGGAAAAATTCCCCAACATCTTCATCCTGCCCGGTACCCAAATTCAGACATTATCAAAGATACCCATCTAGTTTTTCAACATAACAAGGGTTCGTCGATAAATATCCCAAGAATCCTCCCCGTACTTATTCCCTAACATAACTTCCCTAAATAAGAATTTCACTCCCATATTAGAGAGGTCTCCTGCCAGAAAACATAACAGATGCTACAATATATCGATCTTGAATTCTAATACTAGAGGATAATTGAATGATTAGGCGTATTTCTTAGTACTTCATCATAGCACTTAGGGTTCTCCGCCAAATATTTAAGCAGCACTGTCAAAGTAGAACTGCTGGTGTCATGAAATGAATATAATAGCAGAAGAATATTGTCCTTAATCTCGTCGACGGTGAGCGACTTACCCTGCTGGTCAACATTAGAGGGCAGGAAAGACAACAGATCGTGCTCTCGAGAAGCCTTTCCCACCTCTAATGCAACTCTCTTCTCATTAAGAAAGCGGTTGAGTTGTTGACGAATGGCATTAGCTGCGTGATTTGCTCTGTTATATCGCCTACGGGGTAGATCTATGGGAATTTGCAGTACTCTTTTCACAAGAACCCTAAAATGTTGCCAAAGCTTGGGAATCTGCGGTACTTTAAGACTAAGTACTTAAGACTAATCAATAAATTAGCCGTAAAAGGACTAAATAAATATGAACAAATAATAAAATATACATTTTAAAGTAGAAAAAAACCATGGTGAGTATATCGTAATCTTTCTTCATTTAAATGCTAAATTATTTTCTATTTTGATTTTAAATACTAAATTATTTTCTATTTTAAAGAATCATGGTGAGTATCTCACCCTATTTCCAATACTAAATGAAAATAAAGTAAAAACCTGATCGTGATTTGCATCGGTTATGTAAAAAGCATACCTTTCATTTATTTTTTACTAGATGAAAATGGAATAGGGTTGATAACGATGCAGTAAAGCCAACAGTAAAATTGAACAAGCTGCTACCACTGGTTTTCACCTTATTCATGATATAGTTAATTGCCTTATTTTATTCCTTAAGTCCAAGTTAATATACAAACTTTTATTCGGTAGGTATGCCGTGTGCAGCGCGAACTTGTTTAGCTCGTGTTGAGAATTCAACTTGATTAGTGAATACTGGTCTGACAGACGTGTGTTCACTGCAAATTTTTAAGGTTCCCTAAAATAGAGATATCGATCCCTATCTTCTAATTCCACGAATGAATATCCTCGTGTTATGAGGCTACTATAATGAGATACCTTTTGTCACTTTACATTAAAATTTACAGGTGGTTTAAGTGTTTTGTTTTTTATTTTAATGCAAAATAATTTTATAATTTTTTTAAGTGTTTTGAATTTAAGCCTCTATAGATTCCTGTGAACTTTTGACTAAATTAACCCAAAAAAACCATAATTAGAAAAAGCCAAAACATAGACAAGTTAGACTCCACAAATATATTATTGTTACTGTTGTTATAAAGTGACATCTCTGATGTGGATCTTTCACTCTCTCTCACAAATATTATTTCAGAATTTTATGTGAAGAGTTTGTGTGTGTTATATTTGTCCTAAGTTTTGGAGTATAATTTTTGAGTGTATTTTCTGTTAAAATTTATTTGGAACATTGTTGGAATTTGTTGGTATCACAAGTTTAAGTTGTGCACTCTTCACAATATGAGTACCTCAAAATACTAAATTTATTTATACATTCAAAAATACATTTTAAATAACAAAAAATCACAATCTTAAAAAAATTGTTTTAACTAATTTCAACCAAAATATCCAAAAATAAAATAATTAAATAACATTCTTTATTATTATATAAATCTACATTATTTAATTTAAATCATTTCTTGGTACTGTTTGATGCTGTGATTAACATCATAGAATAGGATATTCTCATACGCTCCCACATCTTGTTAAAATATTAGTGAAATCATTAGGGTCCATAATTGCTTTATATCATTTCTTTGTACCATTTTATGTTGTGTTTTGACACAATAACTTGTAACTTCAACAAATTCTTGCGAAATTTTGAGGAAACTGGCTCAAAAAACTATAATAATAAAGAAAAGTCAAAACATAGAAAAGTTAGACTTCACAAATATATTATTGTTATTATTATAAAAAGACATTTCTTACGTAGATATTTCAGTTTTTTTACCAAATCTCTTTGTTATTTCTAAATTTTATGTGAAGAGTTTATTTTGTGTTTCACTTCTTCTTAGTTTTGCAATCCTTTGGAGCATATTTTCTAATAGAATTTACCCAAATTACAGTAGGAATTTTTTGGAATCACAAGTTTGAGTTATGCACTCTCCACAATCAAGTGCCTCGAGGGTTTTTCATGATGCCGAATTTAATTATGATTTCAAAAACACATTTTAAATAATAAATATTCACAATCTTAACAGAAATTGTTTTAACAAATTTCAACCAAAAACTCTAAAAACATAAAATAATTAAATTACACCATTTTTTATTATAACTCTACACTATTTACTTTACATCATTTCTTATCAACCTTTTATGTTTTGATTAACCTCATAGAACACAATTTTCTCATACAATTCCACATCTTGTTATAATGCCAGTTTTATGTTGTGATTGATGTTATAGAATATAATATTCTCCTACACTTTCACTTCTTGTTATAATATCAGCCAAATCATTAGGGTTCATAATTTCTTTATATCATTTATTTGTACGGTTTTATGTTGTGTTATGTTGTATTTAACTCAATGGAGGATAATATTTTGGGTTTTCACTTCCCATGTTATAATCTATGGGAAATAATTATTTATGGTAGATAAATGGATGCCGAGCAGGGTAGGAATTCAAATTTAAACACTTATTAAATTTGATTGTTTTTTTAATTCTAATTTTCATTTTAATGATTTTAATAAAAAATCGTTAAAAATAAAGGAAAATTTTTAATGGTATTTAACAATAAATTTGACTATTTATTCTTGAAAAGAAATGAAAATTGTGGAGTAGAGGATTTCTCTTTTTAATATTACAAATCAGTTAAATAAGATTACATTGGAGACATCAATAATAAATGATTGTAGTGACACTAAACTAAACTCAATAGAACTCGACTCAACTCAACTAACTATGGCACTTGGATGGATGGTTATGACACCTAGTAGGTGGTTGGAATTAGATTCTCCAACAATCACCCTTAATTTCAACCACACAAAAATTTGATTAAAATGCCTGTTGGTTTATGCCTTAGCTAGGTTTACAATTTAAAAAAAAATTGGCTTCAACTAGATTTACTTTTCTTCTTCTCTTCTTCTAGATTTCATAGCCTCAAAATTGTTTCAATTTGTTTTTCTTGTTGTATTCTTCAAACCTTAGTTTATTCATTTGGTATTTCAAGTCTTCCATTGTCCCAGGTTGTCTTAACATGTCCTCGACTTCTTCATTCTTGTTGTATTCTTCAAACCTTAGTTTCTTCATTTGGTATTTCAAGTCTTCCATTGTCCCAGGTTGTCTTAACATGTCCTCGACTTCTTCAAAATGGGCTTGTATGTGGGCTATTGCCACATATTATTTTTTGTAGTGTGCTTTTAATCTCAATCTACTGCAACATAATCTGATAATACAATTTTGTCTCTTCAAAACTTCAATACCTAAAAATTTCATTGATGTGTTCATCATGCATGTTGCCTTCAACATTCATTTCTCCAACTTCTATACAGACCTCATCTAAAAATGGTGTTGCAGTCCATGCTTCAAGGAAATTTAACTCTTCTTTATAATTGTTTTGTGTACCTCCACACTAGAAATCAATGTTACAATTAAAATTGTTTGCAAAACCACACTGGTTCTATTCATTTTGCTCTAAAATGAAAGTTTTATTTTGCTGTGCTTCCTTCTCTGCTTTTGCCTCTATCTTTGTTTTCTCTTTGTGGGATTGCTTATTTTCTTTTGCCTCTATCTTTGTCTTTGTCTCTATCTCTTCCTCTTTTGTACTAACCTGTGCTGCTATAGATAGGTTGTCTTCCACTTGGTTTTCAGCTTCAAGTGGGATTATCTCACCAAATATTAGCATGTCAATATGATGTTTCTATCGCACCATCTGCAACCATTCATCATTGGCCAACAATTCTTCATTAATGTTTACATCAACAATCTTAATTGTTGGATTTACCATAGCATTGACTCCTCCAATAGCATTTTCACTTTCATCAGCAAGCTCTATTGATGAATTCACCAAATTATCATCAACAAGCTATGTTACTAGATTCACAAAATTTTCGTAGGCAGACTTTTTTGTTGGTTTCACCAAATTGTAATAAATAAGCTTTGTTGTTAGAATCACAAAGTTGTCATCAACAAGCTCTGTTGCTGGAATCACCAAATTTTCATATGCAAGCTTTGTTGTTGATTTCATTAAATTTTCATCAGCAAGCTTTGCTCTTGGAATCACCAAGCTTTCATCAACAAGCTCTATTAATGGAATCACCAAATTTTCGTCCACTTGTGGTTGTGCACAGTGGGGTTCACAAGCATTTATGTGCTCCTTCTTTGCTTCTTCTACAAATTTATCACAATCATCATTCGCATGCAGCTGAGCACAGTGAGATTGAAGAAAAATTTTATCTTCAACTTCAATGCTCCCCCTTACACCAAAACTCCTCTCAAGGGTATCCTGGCCTCCTTGGCTGTCTTGGCTTCTGAAATCAGGGGACGCCTCTTAGATTTTCCCATTTGCTGAGTGTTGGCTCAATACGACTCAACAAGCCAATCAAAATTCAAAATTAGCGACTATGCCTACACAATGAATTCTTTGCTTCTTAACTTCCATAAAATACATGGGGCGAGATTTACATAAAAAATTCACAAATCCCTTTTCAAAAAAAAATATACTACTCACCATTGATTTGAAGAACACCACCTTTTTTTTTAACAAACCCTCTTTAAAAAATTGAATTTCCTTTTTTAAATCATTTACTCTTTGAAAAAAGAAACTTTCAAACATGGGCAATGGGATTTTGTTTTTTACTAAACCCTTTTGAAAATCACATAGATGCATTTTTTTTAAACAAATTCAAGTTTGAATACTTGAATGAAATTATTCTTCATCATGTAATACATGATGAATTGTGGACTTTTAAGCTTTTCAAATGAAAGACATTCAAAAATAAAAATAATGGAGGACTCTTTTTCAAATCATGACGTGCACCTTTTAAAATCTCACGGCGCACGGAGCATGAAAGTGGGATTAAAAAAGATAAGGCACTAAAAAAATAATTCATGAGCCTTTTTTAATCTCCCTTTACACCGTGAACCTTCATGAATTTCTTCATTTTCCTATCGTACAAACTTAGTGGAGCCATCGTTTACACACACACACACACACATATATATTTCCTTTTGATCACCTTCGTTTAGTGTGATGTGGACAATTGTGTGCTCTTTTTTACTTGGGCGAGTCGGTCAATTCTCAAAATTCGAGAATTTCATATTTTTGCGAAATTTTTGTCCAGTTTTTTTTGCTAAGATGCGGAAGTGATTTACTGGGATCTCTTGAAAGATGTGCAATTTGCATGCTTCCTCTTCTACACAGGGGTAAAATTCAATATTTTTTTTGCAATTTCTCCTTGACCGCTCGTCCACGAACTCTAACGACATTTGATACAAAAACAATTGAGACGTTGCTCTCTCTGGAATTTTATGTGCCCTGACCTCTCCTCTCTGCTGCATTCAGGGGGTCTTACACAACCTACGCTATGATAACTTGACAAGAAATGAAAATTGTGGACCATAGGATTACTCTTCTTAATATTACAAATTAGTTAAATAAGATTACATTCCAGACATCAACAATAAATTACTGTAGTGAGACTGAACTGAACTCAAGAGAACTAGAATCAACTCAGCTAACTATGACACTTGGATGGATGGTTATGAAACCTAGGAGGTGGTTGGAATTAGATTCTCCAACAACCCCTAAAATTCCAATTCAAATCACCCAACAATGAAACACAAGACCATAAGGCTGGAAATGTCACAACAAGGCTCCCTTTTCGATAAAATCAGATAGACAACTTTTAGACTCAGTTCTTGCAAAACTAAATGACCGCTCTTGAAATATTTTGTTTTCTGTTTGTCAAAGTGATTTTAATATAATGTCAAACAATAAGAAAATGGATTTAAAATATTTGAGTCACAAAATACCAATGTTTTTCGAAAACACCCATCATCTAATGTAGATCCTACTTGTCATCACTCTAATAAACATGTCATTTTATTCTATGTTTTACATTGCATCCCTCTTGAGATCTCCGGAAGCAACCATCCATAACAACTTATTTTCTTAATATGTTTTACATTCCATCGTTTTGACCTAAACTTTTAATGATTTCTCCTGGATGACGATTGACGTAATTACAAATCAATATCAAATTCACTCATGATGAGTAATTGAGATTATGACCTACACAAAATCCTATAGAGTGGCAAGGGTGCATATGCAAAAGATTCAAAATGTATAACACATTATGGTCATGTGGCAAGGAACATACTATTAAACTGTATAGTTGTGTGGCAAGGAACACAATATTTAGATATTCGACAATGACTTTTTTCTTGCAAACATGTGGAAGTATTGCATAAATTATGTATAAATTCCTTGTAGATTCAAACTTCCAATTGTAATTTACTAAAACAATATACTTGAATCTACTCTATTCATCATCGAAAACAATTAATTGATCATGACATCACAAAGCATACAAGAGAAAGAATTCAATAAACACATTACACATGGATTTCCTAGGTAAAGCCACAACTAAAAACCCCTCCTATCTATATATTGCATTAGTCAGAAAATATGAGAAGATTACAATGTTTTTCTCAAACCTAATAAACCTCTGTACTATCTCTATCTGTCTCATAGCTTCCTAGACAATCACAGGCCATTACTTAAGCAATTTTATTCTTTCCCAAGTCTCTATTTCCTTGTGTTATTTCTTTGGGAATTAGCCCCTATTAATTAGGGAAATTCCTCAATTGGAATTGTGCAATCCATCACAGGCCTTCCTCTGACTGCATGCACCACCTGTACAATTTGGAAGATTATACAACTGATATTATACTACCCTTTAACTCCAATATCAATTGGGTAAATCTTAGATCACACATGCATGAGTTATTTATCGCCGAATTATCCATTAACTAGTTGAGCACATGAAGCAACACCCCATTGTTAGACCTCCTACTAGTTCCTCCATCAGTTGGAACTAGTTTAACTGACTTTAACTCAGTTAAACTAAATTAATTAATTACAACTCAAAATAAACTCAACCAGGACTCGTATAAAGTAGGTGACGCTCTACATGAATCAAGTTAGACCCTCAATTCAAATTAACTGAACCAACCAAGTCAAATTAAATTAGTTAACTTGTACATGTTGTCATGTGACGTGGAATCACATTTTTTCTCCTAATTTAATTCAAGGGAAAATTAAATCAGGATTTTCTTGTTTCATTTTCAACACTCCCTCTCAACAAGAAAAAGATTCACATCTACCCCGTTTTATCACCTTTGGAATGTATTGCATTCAACACATCTCATTGTTGTTGTTGCTACTGCAACATCTGCAACTGAGAATAAAAAAATAAAAATAATCACTCAATCAATCTACAACTGTCTACTAGGAAAACTATGTTTTTGTTGACTCCGTTATTGAGCCTCCTACTTTGTTGTCAACTCTACTTTACACTCCTTAATATCTGACAGAAATTGATCCTCCTACTACTGAATATTGTGGTCCCCCGTAGCAAGGTAATGATCAACGAGACAAAAAAAACCTCAATGGACCCTGCGCAAATTTTTTAAACTCTTAGACTGAGGTTTCATATCGCCCCACCTCCTTGGAGGTATAGATTCATGCATGGTGAAATCTGATCTACTCATACTATTGTTGCTATTGCTCTGTTGTTGCTTCTGCAACTACTGGAATAATGAGTCTGATATCCCCAGATCCTGAAGTCCTAGCTTCCATACGGCAACTCCCTCTGAGTCTCGATCTCCTTATGGGAAATCTCTCTACCCCTCAATATGCCAATATCAATGATCACAATTCCTTTCTGTGTCACTAAACATTGGCTCACTGATCTACCCACTATAAACCTTCTTTCTCGATCAAGAAGTTTGCAGATAGAGTCTTCTGGTTCTGCCCTGAAATAGAGCTCCACCAATCTACAAGAACAACTTTGAATCCTTCTATTGATTATAATTTCATCTTTGATACCATGTAGAAATTCCATTTAGATTCAAACTACTAATTGTAATTTACTAAAACAATATACTTGAATCTACTCTACTCATTAGTGGAAACAATTAAATGATTGTGAAATCACGAAGCATATAAGAGAAAGAATTCAATCAACACATTACACAATGATTTCCAGGGTAAAGCCACAACTAAAAACCCTTGCTATCTCTATATCGCATTAGTCATAAAGTATATTATGTCATTTTTATCTCTCAACAAATCTCTCTCTACTTGTGTAAATGCATTGCATGTTGTTGTATTAGTTGGTTCTTGGAACCCATTCTCTACAAGATCCCATATATCTTGAAAACAAAACAATGTCTTCATTGTGAATGCTCAATAATCATAGTTCTCCCGATTAAACTGAGGAATATGTGAATTTTTTAAGCGTGTTCTTGAAGTTTCCATTGGTCACTAATAAAACTTTGACTCCTTGTCCAGTGCTAATAAGCCTCATATGATAATTCTTGGCTTTGATATCCTTATCTATGATAAATTTGTTTCGATAAGCATGATACCATGTGAAAGAAAAGGAAGAGGAGTGTGTCGAGCACAAAATAGAGTAATGCAGAGATTGAAATAAAATAAATTCCATGACATAGAAAAGTATTGTATGTATAAAAAAAAAACTCCATAACTAAGTTCACAACAATTTATGTATTATATTTAATTATGCTCCAATTACTGATAGCATAATTATTTTTTTAAGTGCACAATAACAAGCACATTCACTTTTTTATATGTCATGACAAGAAACACAACTATTAAACTATTTAATATGTCCTAAGACTGCGCAATTCACATATTTACTTGTGCGCAACAAAAATGCATAAAAAGTACACATTGTGAAATCAACCTATATTTAATGACGATACCAAACACAAATATTTTCAATTATTTTGATTTACTAATGCTTACTCCCTGTTACAAATATCTTGCAGAGATGAAAACTTGTATGCTAGTCAAAATTTTAATTAATTTCTTCTTGCTTCAGCCATAAATAAAATAAAATAAAATAAGAAAAAGAAAAAAAATCCTACAAGATTTCTTTTATAATTCAAAGATGACATAGCTATATTCATTAAATTGGATAATCAAAATTACTTCTAATGCCAAATTCTTATTTTGTTGGATATAATAACAATACACCACCTACCCTAACATTCAAAACCATGCATAGACAAAATTATATCATAAATAAAATACAATCATATATCATCTTAAAATAGAACTACAAATCATCTTAAAAGTTTCCTTGGAACTAGGCTAATGTCACTTTAAATGCAAAAAAATTGGAATGAAAAAAGCTATTTGAATTGTTTCTCCAAAGGGTCTAGTCTGCCCTTCAAATTGGCTAGAGATGCATAATCTTTAAAATGCTTTTCTCATGTCCTCATCATAATATTCATATTGTAGAACTACAAATCATCTTAAACTTTTCATGAAAACTAGTGACTTCCACTTTAAATGAAAAAAATTGAAATGAAAAATTTTTTTGAATGGTTTTTTCAAAGGGTCTAGTGTGTCCTTGAAAGTGGCTGAGATTCATCAACTTCAAAATGGTTTTCCAATGTTTTCATCAGTGATCAAATTTAAAGGTTTGGTCTTAATTTCAATTAGAAGGGCATATATTCATGTCGTGCTTCCATAATGAAAATCTTTAAAAAAATGCATTTCAATTGATAACAATATATTATCTTTACATTTCTTTTTCAGAAAGAAAAAATCAACAATCTTTGTGTTAATAAAATGTTGTTACATATAACATAATTTTCAAAATATACCCCATTTCCAGTCAGAGATCTAAAATATCAAACTTTACTAACAAATTTCACATCCTATAATATTATGTGTCTCTTATGAGTCTAGAATAGGGACCGAAGTTAAACATATAGACATAACTAAATCTCAATGAGAATGTACATATTCTCTATAGATAATTGTACACAGGATAGACATATTCAGTACCTCATTGGTTCATTCTTTGATGCATAAGTCCAGTTAGGTTTAAGAGTTAAAAATGTGTGTTTTGTGATTCAATGGTTATCAATTCAAATCTAGAAATACAATATGTACAACTTTGTAAACTTTGTAAACTTTAACAACCAAATCACTTAATCTTAAAATAAAATATTCTTTATGAATTGTACTACTCAAATTGTTTATGAAGTGAAAAAATCTTATTATAATGAGTTCACAACACTTTATAAAAAGGAGTATAAGGTAATTTGTTACACATAAACTAGAGTATAAGGTATTAGTTATACTTTGTTACATGGGAAATATATGTGTACACTATGTGGAAAGCTATCAAGATATTTTACAAAACCTAATTGAATAATCTACTAGCATAGTTCAACAAATATTCCTAAAAGATATTTAGTTTCATAAGAGGATCTATTCATATAGTTTTGATAAACGGATGATATTACAAATACATGTACCCTAGATAATAAAAGACAAATACTCCCAAGGAGAATGGTTTGGTAACATGAAATATTCACATTGCATGGCAACGAGATGTATTTATTAAAGGATATATGTGTTGACATACCAAAATAGCCTGAAAAATCTAAAAAGCCTATATATTAGTTCAAACTAATGGTTCCATAACAACCCCAAACCTATGTAAAGTTACAGGATTTTCTTTCATATCATTTTCAAAATTCAAGACATGTCAAAGTGAGATATGGTTTTCTTTGGTACCATTTAAAAAAAAGACTCGTAGAGGCTAACCATATTGCCCTCATTCAGAATTTTTCTCGCTTCATTTAAAATGTGGTCACGATGACTTTTCCACATCTACAACTATGATAATAGATTGGAATTTCTACACTTTTTTAGTGGTACGAAGTGAAGTGAGTATCATTCATAGAAAATAAATGGTGATATAGAAACACATCGTACTGAGAGGGCTTGAGAAAACAGGAACTCATAGAAAGCGCTGAATTTTGAAGAATTGTTAGGGATCCTAATGTAGGAGGAGGAAAGGCAGATGACCCTAAAACCCCAGAGTTCGGATATTTCTCTAATGGAAAAGAAGAATCCCTTCAGAGGGAAGGAAAATGCAGGACAGAAAAGAGGAAGTACACCATAGAGAAAATCACCTCAAGATATGCCCTAAAAAAGAAGTGATTCAAGACCCAAATGTTTTTATTGTGGTAGAGCATTCTACCGAGGCAGTCTCCTGGTGAAACTCCTCACTTGTGAGCTTCCTAGTTTGATTAATAAATTTGGTTCTTCAATTCTGACATGGTATCAGAGCTTTAGGTCTGAGTGAGGGAAAGCGAGAATGCTTGGGTGACTGAGAGTGCCTAGGGGCTGTAGTGTGGCCTTAGCGACAGTGGTGGAGAATATTTCCACTGCTTAATTAATGCATATTGTAGCTCAAGGAAAGCTCTATTCTCTGTTGACCAATTCCCTTCCTCCATAAAAAAATGTGTTGTTCATTGTTTACTCTAAAGGATTTCGACAAGCGCGCCTCATAAGCATGTATCTGGATTTCGAAAATGCATTGCTTTGTTTTACCACATTTATGGAGTTTGACTGAATTTCTGGCTCCGTGGGGGTCGAATATGCATGGAGGTGTGTTGCTGTGGGAACCAAATTGACTAGTAAGTTGTGTGATCCATGGAGATTGTTGGCAAATCTGGTGCAACGGATGTTGCTTGAGAGGTGTGATCTATTGTTGAGGTGTTGCGTACTAAAAACCAAGTGTGACGGGAAGCGAAGTTGTGTGCTAATGTTTCTTTGAAGGATGGCATCTGTTGTTGGCATGATATTGATTTGTGGAGGTCACAATTAGATCCCCAGATTTGCTACTCGATGAGATCATACGGGCTTCACTCAATGAACCTTGAACCTATCACGTGTGTTCATGGCATATTAAACAATACCCTTACTTTGACTTCATATTAGAAAATATCCCTAAAAATAACATTATTTAGCCCCCTACCAATACGAACCAAATACGCCTTCCTAATTTAAAAAACCCCTACTTCCAATAGATATTGTAGGTATCCATTTTTTCATTAACATTTTTTATACCCCTTTATATTTTAATGTTAAGTTTGAGCTCCATTATTTATACCTTCCCATATAAAAACCCTTTTCCCCCTATATATCCCCCAATATATTATGTCATTTTTATCTCAATATATATCCCCTAATATGAACCCAGGTGGTATGGTATTTCTGCCCCAGTGACGCCCTCGTGGATGAAACCATTATGCGTGCTGGGGTGCATCGTGGTGGGTAGTGGTCAATCGACAAGCATGGAAGCTGCTGGGAGTTCGAGCAGAGGAGCTCCCATGTGATGTGGTGAGCAGATCTGCTGGTAAATTCTGCCTTGGTTGGCAGCTAGGATTGTGGTGTAAGTTGTGGAGGTGTTGTGCCTTGTTCGTGGTGGTAGCTTCGTGGAGGTTTCTGCTGGAGCGAGGGATCTGTTGTTGAGAGTCCTGTCATCATAATCGCTGCCACAAATCGGGATTAGTGGCACTGGGTGGCATGGAGGATTTCTTTAAAAATGTAACAACTCTGAATGGGTTTGATAATTTGGAACATTATCATTGCTTCTCCTATGACCACTAGATGCAGCAGTCGTGTATTTTAAAAGTAAGAAATCTTTTGAATAGTGATTTAGCCATACTAAGAGTAGGCTATTGTCTGCCACTTTTTGGCATGAATCGAAGGTGGCAGTTGTTGGATATATATAATGGACATTTACAACAAAGGTGCGTGGTTGTCCAACGAATATTGCAAGCACGGTTGAATGGTTAAAAGATTGTAAATTGTTCTTGAGTTGCTAGAGGATGTTGTCGCTTCATGCTAGTTTGTAACATGGTATGTGATCGCTTTTTTCGATCTAAGAAATTTTTTTTTTGAGGTCATTTTTTTTGCAGGGGGGCGCATTCAAAAAGGAGCCCTTCTTTTAAACAAAGGAGAGTTTTTTTTATTACAAAGAACAAAGGAGGTTTTGTCTTTTTTTTTCATCTAATTGGAGAAGTTGTTTTTTATTAAGAGAGAGCACCCATTTGTTTTTAAATTGCTCCTTGGATCTAGAGATAGATCCGTCTTTTGAAGTGCTAGAGGTCAAAATTTTTATTTATTGAAGGAAACCTGTCAAGATGATAACCAAATGGCAGAGGCATATCTAAATGAGAGCAATAGACTCAATGGATCCAATTACTCCAATTAAAAATTTAACCTGTAGACCCTATTAGAGGGACAAAACACGTGGGCGATTACAATCGGTGATGAGTTGAAACCGACCCTAGATACAGGTGGAACAACAGCAACACTCCAGGACTGGGAAAAAAGGGAGAATAAAGCGAAGGTGATGCTTAAATTATTTGTGAAAAATTGCATTATTCCTCATATCAGAGAATGTAAATCTGCAACAGACATCTGAACAACTCTCAAATACTTGTACGTGATAAAGAACATAAATCACCCGATGTTTCTAAAGAGCGAGATTATCTCCATTAAAATGGAAGAGAATGAATCAGTAGTAGTGTTCATCTCTTGCATCAAGGAGCTCAAAAATAAGTTGGATGACGTTGGCGAAATAGTGTCAGACACTGATTTGGTCACGATTACCATGAATGGTATGATCGATGACTATCAGATGTTTATCACTGGTTAGAACAAAAGAGAGAAAGCCCACAAGTTTGGAGAATTGATAGGGATCCTAATGCATGAGGAGGAAAGGCGGATGACCCTGAAACCCCAGAGTTAAGATCTTCCTCTAATGGGAAAGAATAAGCCCTTCAGAGGGAAGGCAAATGCAGGAAAAAAAGCAGAATTACACCACAAAGAAAATCACCTCAACATATGCCCTCAAACACAAGTGATTCAGGACCCAAATGTTTTTATTATGGTAGAGTGCTTTTCCGAGGCAGTCTCCTGGTGAAGCTCCTCACTTGCGAGCTGCTCAGTTTGATTAATAAATTTGGTTGGTCAATTCTTAACACTCATTACTCATACATGACCATTTATTGTGAATTCATCATACAATGCAAAAGCAGAGTTTTTACTTCATCGCAACCATTTATCATATAGCCATGACTCTAGTTTTTATGATTTAATGTCAAGCATTTCAGCTACCTCTAATAACTTAGGTTGTTATTGAATGGAACGTGGAAGAACTACTATGAGGAGCCTTTTTTTCAACAACAATATTTACAATGGTCAAAATGATTAAAAATCACAAAGCATATATGTATCAATGTGTCCTGAGTTGCCTTCTCCATGTCTTAGAAGATGTTTGCACTGCATAGTTATTATGGTATTCAACACTCACTCGAAATTTTGCAAATCCATGGATAACATACTTCTGTTGTATAAAAAAATTGGAATTCGTTGTGAAAATCTCAATAGTGACTCCTTATGATGTTTCTAAAAGAGATCAATTATGGTTTTCAATCACTATCCAAAACTAATTTGGGGATGAATCCATGGTCTCCCCCTTTTCTAACTGAAGTGGCTAAGTGGGAAAGAATTTTGCCTTTTTGCATTACCTAATAACAAATCTAGTTAATACCGAGAGTAGAAGTGTAGTTTTGTACATAAAAAAAAAGATACCAAAGAGAAAAATCGGCAACCATTAAAATAGCGGGGTGATTAGAAAACTTTGAAGACATTTTTTGTGAACATCACAAGTAAGTTTTTTTTAAACCCAACCCTAATCCGCGTAATTATTCACTGAACCATAACCCTTACCTAATCTAAAGCAAATTGATAAAGAATTAAATGTAACTGAAATCACGGAAAATAGTTTTGGCACATTTGTGGAGGAAAATACTAAAATTTCTAGTTCTTTTCCCCACACCTACGTAAAAAAAATATAATAATATTGAAAATAAAACCTACATTGTGTGAATAAGAAGGGTCGTGGTTGAATGGCTTTCCACAACCATAGGTATCGAGAGTATCCACAATGTTTGAATTGCTCCATCATAACCTTATCCCAAAAATTTTACGTGGTTGCAATCACTATATCTACCAGGGGCCTCGTAGTGCCGGTGGATCTTTCATAAAAACAAAACCCCATACAGATACCAAAAACAGAAAAACAACCTCCATTGCGTTATATACATTGTTGCAAACCTCTTATAGCCTGCGTACAAACTCTAGGGATAATAGATATCGGGCCCGGGAATTTTCAGAAATGTACAAACAACCGAAATTTTTTTGTCGGACATTTTATAATATTTTTTATTTTTTTGAGAAATCTAAGTTTAATTTTTTTTTACCACATCATTTTCCCTTAGCACTAAACTTCTCTGATGTGCCAGAGGCATCTTGACAGGCGTGACATGTTCAATTTTGAACATTGGGACTCCTCATTGTAATGTTCGTATCATAATTTGAGAGAAATGAAACGTAATTCGACATAAATGTGTTTCAATCACTGTAGAGATGATCAGATATGAGACTCGTTGCCTATGAAGATAAGGACAGGAAGTGAAAGATGAAACAACTGTAGAAGAAGAAACTGAAAGTTGATGCCTTTGGCGCGAAGATGGCTCGACAGACCACCAAGGAAGGGAGTCGCCTTACTCTACAAAATAGTAATCCTATACCTCCGGCTTTTCTAGAATCGTACCTTCGCAAATCATTTGGGCCTTACTATGGTCAAGCCAAAGGTATGAGTTTTAGTCCTCTTTTCTGCTTTGTTTGATAAGTAAATTAATGCATGTCCAGTGATTATAAGGGGAGGGAATGATATATTGGGTTTAGTTTGTTCTCCTATTTGGCTTCATCATTTGCGGTTTATCTATTTTGTGAGGGCTATGCGTAGTTTCAACAGTTTAAACAAGAGAGGCTGCATGGCAGCTAGTCCCTGCCTAGCTGGTCCAGCCACCAGCAGCCTCCCCTGCACACGTGATCGACACATGGTATGCGAAATGTTGGAATGAGAGGATTAGCATTCGATTCCTCAGGCGTACCGCCTTCCACGGCTTCTGATGTCTAACATAGGTATTGTGACAGTGAAACTTTGGCATTGTAGTTTATAATTAACCTCCAAATATATTTCAGTAAAAATGTGCATGGATGCCTTCGTCCAAATCTGCCATAACACCAGACAGGAACTGAGGCGACCGACCCTATGAAGTCCTGCGGTAGTGGGGCTCCAGACATTTTACTTCTTCTTCGTTGCTTCTTTCCTTGTTTCTTTCTTAGTGGGACACAGGAATGAGTTTCCACTTTCATTCATGTCGCAATGTTTGTATACATAGATATTGCTGGAATCTATTAGGTCAGCAATTTCTCCGCATTTCTGCAGCGTCCAAGGTTGAAACCCTTGGCAGCACTTTCAATGACAACTGCAGAACGTTCAACGGATTCTGCCATGTAAATCATAGGGAGACACGACACTAGTCATCGAGGAAGCCATTGATGGTCATTTAAGGAGCCATCGTCTAATTCAGAGTGAGCCCTTGAGTTTACCAGTGATAAAGAAGGAGCTACCCGACTGCAGACCGCTGAGACCGTGATTTCATTTCCTTTCAGTGCATACCAGAATGGGAAGAGGTCGGAAAAACTGGAAGAAAGAAGCTCTTGAAGGCTGCTTTGAAAGACCAGAAGGGCGAACTGTAATGCAAGTCGTCTCCAGTCGAGGGTCGAATCTCATAGAGGTGACACATACATATTTATACACACTGGCAAGGCGTAGTTACTTGTATGGGAATCTATGTGGCCAAAACTCTTGCTCTCATTCTTCCTTCCTTTCTCTGTTCTGAGCTCTTTTGAGAAACACAACCACAACCAGCAGGGAAAAGAGAATCAGAACGATCAGTATAAGTATGTTAAGTGAATCTGCAATCAATATAAGGGCGGCCAAACACGGTGCATAGTAGTTTATCAAGCAGGGACTAACACGATGCATAGTAGTTTATGGGTTTCTTACAAACACCCGTGATTTACTTGGTCAGTCGTTTATCAGTGGGAGGAAAGCACAATGGTTTTATCTGTTAAAATCACCGTGGAGCTTGTGAGTTCGATGCCCTTTTGGATACAAATTTTGCCACACTGAATGGATACTGGTAGCGAAAAATGGCCAAAAGTAGCCTGTTGCGAAAGTAATATCATCTAAATCCACCCCCAACTCCCCACTATGTACACGCTGTTAAATATCGGTTTGGTTTGCCTTCCCCATGGCTCTTCACGTGCCTTCAGTGTGAAGCTAAGTTCTACCAATAGTCAAACATTGCTTTAAGATGCTCATTTATACAAAAACATTTATAAAGATTACATTAACATGGCGTATTATACTCTCGAATATCTTTTCACATTCATGTATTCTAATTATCAATTTTTAATTTTTAATATTTTCTAAATACATTTAGAGTGCCAACTCTATAAAAACAGATTGTAGTAACATGATGAGTGCTAGGACTAACATTGTAAATATAGATATCAATGTAGAAAACTTTGGATATTGGTGATATCAACCTATGTTATTGAAATTATGATTATAACACAATGTTAATGATTTGTTAAACGACTTGCACTTGTAGTGAGCCTCTTTAATGCTATAAGTAAAGCATAGGGGCATGCATGGAGTCCAAGTATTTCAAGCATGAAGGACACTCGTTGCCTATGAAGATAAGGACAGGAAGTGAAAGATGAAACAACTGCAGAAGAAGAAACTGAAAGTTGATGCCTTTGGCGCGAAGATGGCTCGACAGACCACCAAGGAAGGGAGTCGCCTTACTCTACAAAATAGTAATCCTATACCTCCGGCTTTTCTAGAATCGTACCTTCGCAAATCATTTGGGCCTTACTATGATCAAGCCAAAGGTATGAGTTTTAGTCCTCTTTTCTGCTTTGTTTGATAAGTAAATTAATGCATGTCCAGTGATTATAAGGGGAGGGAATGATATATTGGGTTTAGTTTGTTCTCCTATTTGGCTTCATCATTTGCGGTTTATCTATTTTGTGAGGGCTATGCGTAGTTTCAACAGTTTAAACAAGAGAGGCTGCATGGCAGCTAGTCCCTGCCTAGCTGGTCCAGCCACCAGCAGCCTCCCCTGCACACGTGATCGACACATGGTATGCGAAATGTTGGAATGAGAGGATTAGCATTCGATTCCTTAGGCGTACCGCCTTCCACGGCTTCTGATGTCTAACATAGGTATTGTGATAGTGAAACTTTGGCATTGTAGTTTATAATTAACCTCCAAATATATTTCAGTAAAAATGTGCATGGATGCCTTCGTCCAAATCTGCCATAACACCAGACAGGAACTGAGGCGACGGACCCTATGAAGTCCTGCGGTAGTGGGGCTCCAGACATTTTACTTCTTCTTCGTTGCTTCTTTCCTTGTTTCTTTCTTGGTGGGACACAGGAATGAGTTTCCACTTTCATTCATGTCGCAATGTTTGTATACATAGATATTGCTGGAATCTATTAGGTCAGCAATTTCTCCGCATTTCTGCAGCGTCCAAGGTTGAAACCCTTGCCAGCACTTTCAATGACAACTGCAGAACGTTCAACGGATTCTGCCATGTAAATCATAGGGAGACACGACACTAGTCATCGAGGAAGCCATTGATGGTCATTTAAGGAGCCATCGTCTAATTCAGAGTGAGCCCTTGAGTTTACCAGTGATAAAGAAGGAGCTACCCGACTGCAGACCGCCGAGACCGTGATTTCATTTCCTTTCAGTGCATACCAGAATGGGAAGAGGTCAGAAAAACTGGAAGAAAGAAGCTCTTGAAGGCTGCTTTGAAAGACCAGAAGGGCGAACTGTAATGCAAGTCGTCTCCAGTCGAGGGTCGAATCTCATAGAGGTGACACATACATATTTATACACACTGGCGAGGCGTAGTTACTTGTATGGGAATCTATGTGGCCAAAACTCTTGCTCTCATTCTTCCTTCCTTTCTCTGTTCTGGGCTCTTTTGAGAAACACAACCACAACCAGCAGGGAAAAGAGAATCAGAACGATCAGTATAAGTATGTTAAGTGAATCTGCAATCAATATAAGGGCGGCCAAACACGGTGCATAGTAGTTTATCAAGCAGGGACTAACACGGTGCATAGTAGTTTATGGGTTTCTTACAAACACCCGTGATTTACTTGGTCAGTCATTTATCAGTGGGAGGAAAGCACAATGGTTTTATCTGTTAAAATCACCGCGGAGCTTGTGAGTTCGATGCCCTTTTGGATACAGATTTTGCCACACTGAATGGATAATGGTAGCGAAAAATGGCCAAAAGTAGCCTGTTGCGAAAGTAATATCATCTAAATCCACCCCCAACTCCCCACTATGTACACGCTGTTAAATATCGGTTGGGTTTGCCTTCCCCGTGGCTTTTCACGTGCCTTCAGTGTGAAGCTAAGTTCTACCAATAGTCAAACATTGCTTTAAGATGCTCATTTATACAAAAACGTTTATAAAGATTACATTAACGTGGCGTATTATACTCTCGAATATCTTTTCACATTCATGTATTCTAATTATCAATTTTTAATTTTTAATATTTTCTAAATACATTTAGAGTGCCAACTCTATAAAAACAGATTGTAGTAACATGATGAGTGCTAGGACTAACATTGTAAATATAGATATCAACGAAGAAAACTTTGGATATTGGTGATATCAACCTATGTTATTGAAATTATGATTATAACACAATGTTAATGATTTGTTAAACGACTTGCACTTGTAGTGAGCCTCTTTAATGCTATAAGTAAAGCATAGGGGCATGCATGGAGTCCAAGTATTTCAAGCATGACGCATGAGCAAAACGTGGCGCAGGATAAGTCATCGTCTTCTTCGTCGGCCTTCTCTAGACGCAACAGCACAGAAAGAGACTCTTATGAAACGCCCTATAATTCATACAGATGACCATACTATGAAAAATAAATGGCATGAACGAGGAGAATCAGAAAAGCAAAGCGGCTTCTGTCTGTGCACAGATTGTCTCATGCCCCCGGCATCATAGCTAAACCTGAAACTCATACAGCGGAGAAGACAGTGAACAAACTGAGATATAACCAGAAGCTCAAGATCACCATATCGGTTTGCTTCTTGGTGTTCTTCTGTACGTTTCTACTTCCTCTACTGAAATCAACGGTTCTGTCTATGCAAGGATGGCATATTAAAGGAAGCACTGGAGATTTCTGTGGTTATGCAACAGGAGGCCATCAATATGGGATCAGACACACTTGCTTCTCTGTTGTCGTCATCATTGGTCATTCTCAAAAGGTAAATCTGGGAACCAAAATCGTTAATCTGTATGCTGCCTGTGGTAATATGGGAGATGCGCTTATCTGGGTTAGACTCTGAGGATTGTCTCGGCACCAAGACCAGCAGAGAAGTACTCATTATTGTGAAAGTCATGCAGAGATTATGCACAAAATTGTGGGAATTCTGCAAGGAGCATCCGAGCAGAGTGACTTTCCCTTTAAAAGTGGGAGTTGCAATTACATTATCTTCTCTGTTGGTTCTCTTCAGGAAACCATACGATGCCTTTGGAACGAATGCAATATGGGTGATCATCACTGTAGCAGTTGTGTTTGAGCATACTGTAGGTCTGTGAAGCTGGGAACTGAGAAATCAATTAAAGATCACAGATTGGGCAAATGATTCTCAGGTCCAGGTAAGGGGCATTAGATATTTGGTAACAGACTTTGAATCAATTCGTAAGTTTCAGTTCTAGGGTTTGCATAACCTAAATAATTTTGGAGATTTTCGAAAATTTATATAAAATTTAAATTTAAATAATAAAAATAGAATCTCAATGAAATTGAATTATCAGATTTTACTTTAAAACCAAAATAATAAAAATCCCATTCTGTATAGTCCTAAGACACCATGCTCCTCACAATCACAGTATGTAGTTATTGTCTAACAGATGAAATTCATTTGTCAATGCTTACTAGTAATTCCTTTTTCAACTTCTCGAACCTAGATATATCAAGACAAACATATCCCAAAAGTAAAATTCTTCTCCCAATTGAAATGTTGAAAATATATTTAGATGTAGCAATTCTTGCCTATAAATTAATTGTCACAGTAAATATTCATTAGCCTTTCATATGTACTGAATGCTCCTAAAGGGTAAACATCTTCAATACCAGCAAAACCCAGTTTACTTTTGAAGAAAAAATGGTAGTTTATTTACCTATCAGCAACATTGCAATTTACAAAAAGCGAATAATCATTAAACAGGGAATAAAATTGTTAGCCAAAATATTTTGAAGCCAGTATTTTTTTCTCTCCATGGTTATTATATACCTTTGATGCCACAGAAGCACACTGTACAATACCGGCATCACCCCCGCAAACCATGGATTCAACGAATAGATCGTTAGCCCTGTACCGGTGATAAATCAAAAGAATTGCATGTAAGAAATTATGGACAAAAAACAAATTGACAACGGAAGCAATTATGGAGAAAACAATCAAATTATTAATGAATGTTAAATACAGTTGAGAAAATCCCACCATCGTCAAAGTTGCAAATCCCGCTCCAACTGAAGATAAAAGTTCTAGTTCTGTATGCTTAAGATTAAGATTTAAACCCTGTTATCAGGGATTACCGAATTACAGAGTATTTGTGACCTTACAGGACTCGAACCGTGGCACGCCATTTCTGTAGTGGATGAAGCCAGGGAAGACGCAGGCGTTGGCTGTGCGATTCCAACCTGGCGAGCATGGAATGCTTTTTGCACATCGAGCATATTCAGATACCAGGTAACAAACGTATGGCTTTACTGTTCAGTATGGCTTTACTGTTCATGGTTCCTATCACCTGTTCAAACAAATTCAAACAAATTGAAATAATTAGTAGAATAGACCCCGATCATCAACTTAGACTTCTGCATGAGAAGAGATGATAAACAGGTAAATTTGTTTGCAGGTCGATGACGTTCCTTTAGCAGCAGATTCCTCTACTTCGGCTTTAGCAGCAGATCATTTTAAGGCAGGCCGTTGTTCTCATGCAAATTAAGGTTTTGACACGGCACTGCAGGGAATGTTGACACGACAGGCAGGGGAATGTTGACACGGCAGGGCCAACACACTTATACTTTAACATAAGTACATAATTCTGGTTAGTTTTGTTAACATTTTATGTTACCAGATTAATGCTAATGCAAACATAGCATTACTTCATTAAACTGAGTTCATGAAACTGTTAAATGACTTGATCACTTGTACTTGTCTTAAGTTTTGAGCCCGTATACCTGCCCATATGCCTCGTTTTGAGGCCAAATAAGATGAAAAATCCGTTCATTGGTTAAAGGAATAAGAAAATATAAAATATCGTGCTGCATTTCAGCGAACTTTGGTTTAAGTTATATAACGTCAGTTGATTATCGTGCAATTTGGTTGGTTATAGTGCCAAAGTAATGTTAGATTTACAAATCGATTACTATAGTCCCTGCCAGCCCGGAAGGGCAAGGACTAATAAGATAGCATAAGCTTCAACCTAGAATGTAATGGTTTTTTTTTTTTTAATTCTACTCGTTTAATGCGGTCTCAACCTCTATGTATTATCAAATTGGATTTGGCCTCGCTTTTTGTCGGACTATGGAAACTAATAAAATGTGGATTCTTGGAACAAAGGAAATTAGGGCTCTCGCCAAGTCTTACCCTCAAGAGAAGCTAGGGTCATAGGCTTATTCCTTGTATGAGAAAATAAGGCCCCACGGCATGAAAGGTCGGGGAGCTAAAGGTTATTTTGATTTAAACCTGTTAGGTCAGCAGTGGCAGATAATATCTCCTTGTAAATGGTGAAACTTTCCATATATATTGTACGATGTTTCCTTGTACAAAAACAAAAGAGGACTCTTTATCATGAAGAGATCATAAGAGTATTTGGTTTAGGAGAATAACATTTTTCCAAGATGATATCATAGATCAGCCTTTGTGGAGGTACCAACTAGCATGACCTAATGCCAAAAGTTAACTATATTTGGATGCAAAACTATGGCCATGTTCATTGGATGAGATCTAGTTAGGTAACTTACGTTTATGTTTAATGTGAATATGCAGTTAGTGGAAATGTCCTAGTCCTACCTTCATTTTAGAGAAATGTTTTGAAATGTCTTATTTGACCAATATTTGTTCCAAGTATGGTCTTGAATGCTTGAGTAGAATAATTATGAAACAAATTTATATGGTTAGTAGAGACCATACATGATAGTGTAACATTTAATTTTTTCACATGGGTCATGTTAAAAGTTTTACGTTTTATCAATAATTACATTTTTGTTAGGTATGAAAGTATTTTTTTGGCAAACATGGCACTTAATGATTATTGAGAATAAGATGAGTAGTGAGCTTTTCCAATTTCTATCATTAACAATTGTGCACTCTCAAAAGTAGAAGGTACACGAATGAATTTAGACAGTGACAATAGTTAGATATGCAACTCAAATGAGCAATGCTCTTTATGCAAACAATTGAAGATATAAAGACAAAGAAACTATGAATAGTAGAATTATTAGTGTGTATATATCATTACATTTGAATGGTGTGAATTATTGAATTTTATTACTTGAATTGGATTACTCATATCCTTGTTGTTTTGATATGACTCACAGTGTTTTGATATAATAATAATTAATGGACCTCAATGTGTGCCACTTTGATGTGATTGCTAATGTGCAAGAAACCACCAGTTCCATTGGCTCCATCTTGAAATGACCAACACTTCATTGGAATGCCTTGAGAGGTCATCAAATATTTTAGACCTCCACACTTCCACGAATCTAATTGTGCTAGTGACCTATTTATTGATTCTGAAAATAATTGTTGTCAATATTTCTATGGAAAACTGTGGAATATGCTAGAAGAGACTAAGCTAGTTGGTACAAGGAGAAAAGTTTTAACACGACAATTCCACTACAAAGGGTCTATTTGAGCCATTCAATTTTTTAACATATATAATTGTGCAATTAGATTAGCAAGAATCTCCCTCCCTATATATTTCCCTCTCCCCTGCATTTTGAATCCATAAATTTTTTTTCTTGTGTTTTGCAAAGCACTGCAGAGTATTTATCCATATTCTTTGAATCCCAGAGTTCTTCAATTCGAAACAAATAACGTTCATGTCAGATCCGGACATCCATATCCCCACCTTTCGTAAGCCTTTGGACCTCCTCTTTGTTGATTTAACTACAAATTATTGTATTTTCTAAATTTTGGGTTTATTCCCTCGTTCTTAAGATGTGTATTAGTTGCCCTAAGTTTAGAGGTGCTTGAGGTTATTCAACAATCGAGATGTGCAAACCAGGCCTCCTCTTAGGAAGGGTTAGGGTTTTCTTTCCCTTAGGGGAAATGATATGATGTCCTTTTATTTTCATCACCCGGGGAGATTTGTTGGTTCCTTTTGCGAAGGACGATTTCAAGACTTCTTTGGGTCACTAATATTGATATGGTTGAAATTGTAAATGTTAAGATTCATGATGAAATTCTTGTAAGTGGATGGTACATACCTCCCATACCTCCCCATCTAAGGTAACATGGGTTCGTAATAAGCACCGGGTTATGTTTGACTTCTCAGCTTCACCATCCCAATATTAGAATTATCAATGATTGATGGGGCCAGCCCACGTGGTCCCGTCGTCGCTACTTTCCACTTGGTTTTGTACCGTCAGTTGATATTTATATTCGCTGAATTTCGGATATATGCAACTTGATTTTCAATCTGGGCTTAATTAAGAGGTTCTACGGTATGGTACGTTTGGTTGTATGTGGAGCGGAAACCTGTCCCATCTTGGAATTCTAAACCCCGCCTTGGTATAGGGTTTTCACCACCCTTGCATTCATTTGGTTTTGTATTCCCTCCGGTTCTTCCGTCTACGAGCTCTCGCGACCTTGGCGATTTCACTGTGATTTTCTTCTGTGATTCTTTCGTATTTGTTGAAGCTCGTCTACCTGGTTCTCTAAGATACGAGCTGGTAGTCTGCAAGTTTCGATGTGGGTTCTTTTAGCTGGTCGAGGGTTTTGTTGCTCCGAGTCTTTTGAGTTGCATGCTCTCGGCGATCTTCACGACTCCATTTGTTCGGAATTTGTTTTGGAAGTGTCTCGGTCGTCCGTGGAACTGTTGAAACCTGGTAAGGTTTGTTTCTCTGCTTGTGTCTAGATTGTTCCTCAGTTCTTTGTTGTCGATTTTTTTAATGGGTCTCTGCCTCTATGCGTCATTTGCTCGATTTGTTACCTGGGTTTTCACTATTGCTACTTATGTCTATTGGTTGATGAGTATGTGGTTCTCAGTCTCGTTCTACAGCACTGATTCAGCTCAAGCACGGTCTCGGCAAACCAATGGTGGCATTCTTCGTCGATTCCTCCGCCAACGTGACTGGTAAGCTTTCCTTCTTTGCTATATTGTTATACCTGTTCCTGTTTCTGGTTCTAATGCCTTCGGCTCCTTGTGAGCAGGAAGACAATCTGAGGTTGCAGTGGTCACGGCTCCTCTGGTAGGTAAACGGAACCCAATGTAATTTTTTTTTTCTTATTCAAAATAAAATTATTTTACTCCCTGTATTTTTTTCCTTCCACTGTAATTTGACTCTCGTTCTTGGTTACCCTTGCAGGTGGAGCGTCTGAGGGTTTCGGTGCTTGGACTTCCGACTATTTCGAGGGAATTCCAGGTAGCATTGTTCTATTTACTTGTAGTTTTTTTGCCTAAGTCTTTCAGCGTGTGGTTTGGTTTGGTTGTTGGCCTTGAGCCACTGTCTATGTTTGGTTCTGTTGTTGTATAGCGCCTCTGTCGAGTCGTAGGAGTAAGTTTGGGGATTTATGGGGTTTTGATTTATGTTGATAATTATTACAGTTCCCAAGTCCGTGAACTGGTTCGTTCTTAAGTTTTTAAACATAAAATGTAAATGGACAATAACTTGTGATGACTGTATATGAACTATCTGGAATTGAATTTTGGTTATGCTTTTAAAATTCTCATACCTGGGTTCACCGTAGTTGTTCCTTCCCTGTAATGGCAAACTTTGATTTTTTTTCGTATTTAGAAAATTGTATGGACGATTTCTTGTTGTGTGTTTGATTATTCTGTTGGAGTCGCTTGTAGATGAGCAATGTTACTCCTTCTCCGAATTTAACGAACTCTGCATTCGAATGTCCCCCTTTTTGATCTAAATTCGGTGACCATGCATTTATGATATTCACACAGTAATTCAATATAAAAAATGCTTCAAAAATGAATAGGACGTTGTGAGGATATGTGTACAGAAAATTTGTATTTTTTTCTTTCAATACTTCTCTCTCAGTCCGAACCCTGTATTGTGCTTTTTTTCACTATTTAATAGCACTGTTACAAACTGCTCTAACTATTGTTAGTTTGTTCAGTTTGTTCAATTAGTTACAACAGTTATTTTCCATACGGAACTTCGTCTGATTTTCTAGTACATTTTCTTTTCATGCCTTTTTACAACAGTAACTTAACTGTTTGAAAACAATGACTCTAATCTAATTATTACTACTCCTAATTACAACTTATTATAGTAATCTTTAAGTAACTTGATAAAAGAAAAGAAAAAAAAACAAGTATGTTTCCCACTCAATGAATTAACCTCTCTGTCCTCTTCAGAAACCATATTCCCTCACTTTTGTCTTTGCCCTGTCAGCTAGATGCTCCTGCATCACTGATGCCTTATCTTTATCTCAGTATGGATATAGTAAATTTCATTATGTGTGGTCCTTTTTGGCGATTTTGCTTTTTCAAACATGATGATATGCCCCATAAATTTTATTCTATTTATAATCTTTTGTTTAAAAATTATGAATAAAGATTAAATTAGTGTTTATTTTCTTGTCACATCTAACTTCATTATAAGGGCTTATATGTTGTAATGAATTCATGGGATTTGATTACTTTTAGTATTATATGACACCTTTTTGGCGCATAAGAGTGGAATATCTCTGAATTTTTGTTTGAAATGCTTCAAGAAGCATGACTGACTTCCTTCACATCTTTCATGGAAATCCTAGTAGGCAAATATTCCGTGAAATTTGATGGGGGTTTCAACCCAATCTTGTTCCTTTGAATCACACTATAGAGGTGGTGTAGTTTGCTGAAAAAATTGAGGATTGGTTGAGATTGATTTTCTATCAACCTCATTAGCTTTGCATTTTGTTGTGGATATTTGCCTTTGTATTTTTTATCATGTTTGTCTATGCAAATGAGTTATTCCATAGTTTGAAAACTGTATTTTTTGTATGATTGGATTTGGCTAGTTAGATGAGATATCTCTCTTGAATTTTTCGAATGCATTTGAACCTTGTTCTTTAAGACCCATTTTATTATCAAATGTAAAATGATCCACATTCAATGAGTCATCTCTTGCTTGAGGTTTGGAATCTTGTTAAGGTAAAATTTATTTTGGGTTCCAAATTTAATGTTAATTGTGAAAAAGGAAATCCTTAGGACAATTATATAGTATTTTACAATTAGAAGCTCGTTGGCACTCACTTAATGAAATTTTGAAGCCTTATTCCATTTTCCTTGTCACAAACCCATTCAAGGATTTGGAAGCGGAAGATGTTGGATTCGGTACAAAGAATTATGTACATGTTCGTATAAAACAGAGGAATTGAAGAAAGTGACTGAATAGAATTCAAGGTATTCAAAAGGATTACAATTATAATAATATTGTTAAAGATTTCAAGAAAGAGTTATGTTTCAATGGTACAATTGTGCAGGATCTAGAGTTGGGGCAGGTATTGCACATGTCATCTTATGATCCATTTCAATTAAGGATTTTGGAAGATATTTCTGGTTTTGTTCTTCATACAAGTTTACTTGTTTTTTAGGTTATCCAGCTTCAAGGTGATCAAAGGAAGAACATTTCTCAGTTATTTATTAATGTAATTTCCTAACCATATATAATTACAACTTATTTTATAGTTTAAAACATGGTTGTTGTGTCTTTTAAAAGAGTATTACAATTTTATTATTATTGATAATTGTTTCTTACAGGTTTGTTTGGTGAAAAAAGACAAGATCAAGATTCATGGATTTGAAAATACCTATTTGTTGAAGACATAGATTAGTTAAAAATGTATTAATTTGTTGTTTTTAGGTTTCGATTTCTACTTTTAATAGTACATATGTATTGTTACTACTATGTTGGTGATCACCTTATGTATAGGTGGTAGATAAATTATTTTCCTTGTTTTGTTAGGTATTTTAATGTTGTAAGAAATGTTCTCCCGTGAGCCAAATCGAGCAACATATATTATCCATAAATCTCTATACTCTTCAAATTATAAATATGAGAAAATATGACAAATTCTTTTTCCAATAATTTCTTCTTTAATGATATTTGATTTGTGTGACATGACATTATTATTTGCATGAAAAAATTTATCGCCTAATGTATTGGTGGCAGAGATTTTTTTTTTTCCCATGTTTTGTCAGGATTTTAATGTTGTAAGGAATGTTCTGTGCTAACTCAAGTTGGGTAAACATATTGTTTGTAAAATAGTGTTCTCTTCAAATTATAAATGTCAAAAAAAATTGTGAAATTGTGTTTCCATTTTTTTTCTTTATGTGATATTTGATTTTTAGTTTGCGGGATGATATGGATGACATCAAAATATTAAGAAAATGAAGATGTCACTTAAGTGCACAAAATGGAGTAGAATGATATGGATTGTAAATTATCTTAAAATATAGAAGGATTATTTTCCAATCCATCCATCTTAATCAGATGGATAATTAAGACTTTTTTTTGCCTTGGGCATTGCATGATATTAAATTTAACTCATTAGGATGGATTTTATTACTGTAGTTTCTTTGGCTCACTGTTAGGTGAATTTTGACTTGGTTAAGGGTAATTGTAACTAGTAAATAAGCATGTGGTATTTGGTGTGATCAAACCTATTTTCAATTGCAAGATGGTTCATGCCGATTGTATTTTTGAATGATTTGGCTACATTGCTATGCATGATGTCAAAGCTAAACATGCATATATTGTTCACGCGGCTTGTATTTTTGAACAATTTGGTTAGATTTTCTATACATGATATCAAATCCAAACATGCCTCAAATATCACTGTACATGATGTCAAAGCCAAACATGATTGGACTCTCTAGTGAGGGTGTGAGAACTCATCGTGTTAAATTTATAATGCAAGGACAAACTTTCCTGGGATAAAATGATGCGTCAAAATTTCTTTACTAGAAAAGGTTTTGGACAAAAATGATGCATTAGAATTTCATAGTAGGATTTCGTCCTTGCGGATGGAAAAATGTAGTTATAAGCACATAAATTCAATCCTTTGTCATGATATATTTTGGATCAGGTTACTTTCAGAGATGCATGTATTTACATGTGAGACATGCCATGTGAGAATCCAATTTAGATTCCCTAGTGCATATGGTGTTTGTTGAGGGAGAGTTGAGATCCGAGAGCATGTTATATTTGTGCTTGGTTGTGAACTTGAAAGTAGGTAATACAATTGTGTATTTATATTCTATAAGCAAGGGGTGATGAAAATTCAAGAGAACATGTTCAATATATATGTCGTTGGCAAATGATAACATTGTGTGGTGTAAGATTATGTGTGTGGATCAAGCTTATTAGAGATGGTGTAATGATGAAAGATCAAGAGAACATGTTCAATATATGTATGTTCAAGTGATACCATTGTGTGGTGTAGGTTGACAGATATCAGGAACCATGTTCTCCTACTTCTACATGTGGACCAAGCTTATCATAGATGTTGGAGAGTTGTACTTTGTATTCTAGATATAGAAAACTTGATGAAGGATTGAATAACATAGATATGAAAATGAATATATTGTTGTGATTGGAAGTTTACAATTTTTCTATATATGTATCTATGGTTTAGTGATCCCAAAAATCTTTTCCTTGTGATGCATTAAAGAATTACATATTAAGCTTGCATTTAACCATGAAATTACAAGTGCATAAAATAAGAGGAAGAGAAGATTAGCAAGTCACGCATAGAAGAGACAGGATTGATATCGAAGTTCGTCCAAGAGGGACACGTCTCTAGGCTCTACTCGAATTAGTGGGGAGGCCCTGTTTTCATTAGATGGCAAAATAATGAAAGTACATCAAAAATCAAAATGACGACCTTATACCTCCAAAATTAAAGAAGCCCAAAAATTACAGAATTCCCAGCTAAAACAAAAGATTCTTATGGAATTGCACACTTCTCCCTTAGGAGGGCACTCAGGATTTCCAAAAACTTACCACAGGGTTAAGAAGGAATTTTTTTGGGATGGCCTTAAATCAGATATTCAAAAGGTTGTGGCGGAATGTTTGGTTTGCAAACAAAATAAAGTGGAAACAATTAAGACACCAGGTCTATTACAATCTTTATCCATTCCAAGCCAACGTTGGGAGGAGGTTTCAATGGATTTTATCACAGGGTTACCCAAGTCTGAGGGAAAGAGTGTCATCATGGTGGTAGTTGACAGACTTACCAAGTATGCACACTTTTGTGCATTATCACATCCATTTAAAGCCAGTACAGTTTCTACTGCATTTATGAAAACAATTCAAAAAATACATGGAAACCCAAAGATTATGTAAGTGACAGAGATCCCATTTTCACTGGAAATTTCTGGACAGAATTATTTTCTTGTCTTGGTACTCAATTAGCTCATAGTTCATCTTATCGTCCTCAATCTGATGGGAAAACTAAGATAGTAATCAAATGTTTGGAAGGATATCTTCGTTGCTTTGTATCTGATAAATAGACACAATGGGTCAAATGGTTGCCTC
>APFE030277032.1:0-20488 GCA_000404065.3 Pinus taeda
AAACAATTGAAATAGTCTAGTGAATTAGTTAGAATTATTGGGTGTTGTAAAATACATGGAGTTTACCAGAGGCATTGTGTGTCCTGAGATAAAAGAGAAGTCACTAAGCCAAATTAGTTATGCCAAGTCCTAGAGATGAGTGCATTTATGGATATCAGAATACCTCACTCCATGTCCTCATTGGTTGAGTTCGTTCGCCAAAACATTATTTGGTCATTGTATTACTCAACATCCTCGAAATAATGAGAAGTGTGTGAGATGTAGCTTACGTGGAAACAAGGATCTTGTAAATGTTTTAGTCAACAATAAACATTGATTGTGCTATGAAATACGAGCAAGAAGTCACAATGAACAATTAGCTAGCCCAAGTCCTCGAGATGACTGCATTTATGGATATTATAATACCTCACTCCATATCCCCATCGGGTAAGGTTAGTTGGCCAAAACTTTAATTGGTCATTATCTCAATTACCGTTGTTGAAATACTGGCAAGTGTGTCAGATGTAGTTTACATGAAAATCATAAACTTGTAAATGTATTAATGCACAATATATGGGATGTAGTTCACATGAAAATCATAAACTTGTAAATCCATTAATGCACAATAAAAAATGATATCATTTCTCTTCACATTTAAGAATCTTGTAACGGTTTTAACGAGCAACAACTTAGCAATATATTGAGCATGGAATATTCTTTCACCATTTATATTACTCACTAAATGTTTTCACATCAAATTTTTAAATATGCTTGTTCTAACTTACACGCATCCTAATACAAATTTGTTCATGATTTGATAATATTAATTATGCGTAATTATCTATGTGCATATGGTAATATCCTCTTAACCAATAATATATTAGGGTTTTAATATATTCTTAATTCTCACTATGTAAATAATTTTTTTATCATATGAGTAGATATTACACTATTTTCTCCTAGGTTAAATAAATAAATACCTTATTATAAATAATTTGATTCTCAAATTTATAAATAGTATAGTGAATTAATTAGAGTTATTGGGACAGGAGAGAAGCCACTAAGCTAAATTAGCCATGCCAAATTCTGGAGATGAGTTCATTTGTGAATATTATAATAAGTCACTCCATATCCCCATTGGGTGGAGTTAGTTTGCCAAGAAATTAATTGGCTATTATCTCACATTGATTGTGTTATGAAATGCAAACAAGAAGGCACACCGAACAATTAGCTAGCCTTGGTTGTTTAGATGAATGCATTTGTGAATATTATAACACTTTGCTCCATATCCTCATTGCAACTGGTGAGTGGGCCAAAATTTTAATTGGCCTTTATCTCACTTACCATTGTTGAAATAACATGAAAATCATAATATTGTAAATGTATTAAGGCACAATAAACAATGACCATGTTACACTGTATGTAATGCTTTCTCTTCTCACATCTCAGAATCTTGTAAAGGTTTTAAGGAGAAACAACTTCACCCTATATTGAGCATGAAATATTTTATTACCAATTTTTATTATTCACTAAATGTTTTCATATACATTTAGCATCAAGTTTTAAAATGTTTTCCCTAACTTACATGCATCATAATACACATATTTTCATAATTTGATAATATCAATTATGTGTAATTATATATTTGCATATCCAAATATTTCCTTAACCAATAAGATATTAGGGTTTTAATTTGTCACTAATTTTCATTATGTAAATAATTTTTTATTATATTAGTTATTTTACTATTTTAGCATATATTAATTTAAATAAATACATTATCATAAATGGTTTGATTCTCAAATTTATAAATAAAGTCTCATCATAAGAGAAAATGAAAATACATAAATCTAAAGCTTATGATTTTTGTAAGTATTTGTTATAGCTTTACAACATGAGATTTTGTTTTATTTCTTAAATATAAATTCTTTTACCTTTTATTTATCTGTCATCACATTGTTCTTGAGGTTCAACATTGGAATCATTACTTTCTATTAAGAACTTTCTAACTTAAGAAATGGTGATATAATTAATTCCTATCCAAATTTAAGTTAAAAAAATGACATGAACATTATTTCATTTTCTCTTAAAAATATATTTCATTTTCTCTTTTCAATTTGAAAATGCCTATCTCTATAGAGGAATGAGATGGATGCTTGGAATTTATAGTGATTCTTAGCTTCCATATGTTAAGCCAAAATGTATGATTTAACAAAATGTTCATGCTTCTCTTCAATAAAATATGAAATATAATGAGAAATTAGTTTATAGGACAAATCTGTATCCTTAAGTTCTCCTTAACAAGTATGGCATGAAGGTTATGTGGATAATAACCACTCTATGAATATTTACAAAACTATATCTATCCAACCTGTAAATCATAATATTATCATTTCCTTTTGTAATTCTACGAACAAATTATTGCATTATCACAAAATGTAGGTAGAAAAAAAGTCAATATAACACCCACATTGTTAATATTAGTGTCCAACATCACTTTAATGAAGGACATAACATGCTTTGTTATTCAATTAATATGTCTATTAATAATCATGTTTTTCTAGTCCCCTCAAAATAAAATATTTGGAAATAAGATTTTCAAATTCATGTGGATATCACACAATACATAAAAATAAATAAATAAGGATAATCATCAAGATCAATGTGATTCCATGTTGATTAAAAACTGATTACAAAGCCTTGAAATTTGAACATCCATGCATACTTCACAGAAAATTGAAAGTTTGGCATTGCAAAGATGACATCAAATATTTTTTGATTGTTCTCACTCGAAAAGCAAGAAGTCATCAAATCTGGAGTTGCTAGCTATGAACATGATATTTTTATATATCGCCTCATAAAAAATAATATAATCAACAAATTATAATGAAACAATCTTTAGCATAAAAAATGGAAAAAAATGATACAAGAAAATCTAACATCCAGAAAAGTGTAATTCACTAGCCACTAATGTTATAACTTTATGTAACATAGATAGGCTACATAATGTCACATCAACATCTCTCCACACACTTTAGGTTGGTTATTTTCCGACAAAAAGTGGATTGCTTGAGGTATTGAAATATGAAGGTAATGTTTGAGGAGTAAGCATTAATAATGGAACATTGTTGTATATGGAGGGAAATGGAGATGGGGAAAATGATATCAAAAATAAAGAAACATAATTATCAGGAAAAATGGAGATGGGATGATGTTGGGAAAGGGTTATCAACGTATATGGTTAATAGAGACATGAAATATCACATTAAGTGAAAGGACTAGTTTGCTATAATCGACTACTTTTGCGTAGGCTACATGATATAAAGAGCTATTTTTCCACATTCACCACCACAAAATTAAGCCTTATGAAGGACTAGGTCACATGGAATCCTATGTAGTACCTTTCTCTAACTCAGTCCTATGAAATAATATGGACAAAAAAGTGTCCCTAAACCATGAAAGACATAGTACCCACTAGGTGATATGTAGTAATATTACAATGTTACAAAAATCTATGACCTATGGAAATCCCTTGAATGAAAATTGTATAACTACATCACATAAAAAACAATAAGAAAGAGGCATATGAGAAGTGGTATCTCAAATATGTCAGCACCACATATTCATCGAACGGAGACCATGTAAAAAACCAATTCCAAGTGACAAACTAATAAGGATCTTTTATCTCGAGCCTATGATTCATCGTGCTTAAATATAATGTGAAATACCAAGATTGACGAAAAGCTTATGAAAAATGCACATAATAAACACATATAATAAATAATAATAAATAATATAATTATAATATATATAATATATATATATAACATAGTTCAGTTGGTGTGGGATATGTATAATTTCCACGAAATTATGATCTTCTCACAAGAACAATCTGAAAAACCACTTTATTTTCTTACAAACAAAAATACTATCTACTCATTTTGCAACAAAATTATGAACATAAATAAAATATAGTTACACAATTCGAGACAATTTTTTTAATAGGGAACCCAACTCTGAAAACCCTCTGCTTGATGAGAATTTCATTCATAGAAACACTAAGAAATTGATCTCTTACAAAATGCTATTGTTTCAATTTAAAATGAACACTTGTCTTTCATGTTTGTTCTAAGCTTAAAAGCAGTGTAAGACTGTTGATCTCTTCTTCCCTCTACCAACCTGATCACAAGTTTCTCTTGCACACTCTTCTCTCACAAGCTCCACACACAAACTTATGCTTCCTTTTCCTTAGTCTCATCAACTCGTACTCACCAAAACAATGATTAAAATTGTTCCATTGTTCCTCCTTTCAAAGACAATTTGAATGGTTAAAATTAGTGACTTTTCTAATTAAGGAATGATTTTGTGATTAATTGAGTTAGCATGAGTAAATTTCCAATGCAACTCATTCTATTTCAAGTCAACTGCTTGAAACTTAATCACTTATATTTTTCCTCAATCAAATCACACTTAAAAATCAAGAACTCGAGTTTCAATTTCAACACATCAGATAACTCCACCCTCACTTGTCCTAAGTTTTAGGGACTGATTCCGAAATTATTGGAAATCATGCTCATTTATAGCGAATCTCCTATTTCTTAGGAGCTAGAGTCATGCAGAAGAAGGAACTTTTTTTGGATCATATGATAAAGGCACAAATGAAGGAACCCTTTTCTTGCTAATATTTTCAACACACCCTCTTGGCAAGGAAGGTGTTCCTGGAAGAACCTTGTCCACTTGGATCTTTTTGCAACAATAACATGTTATCCACTACTATAACTTCTCTACTTGAACTAGAAGACTTCCATGATTTCTTTTGTGGAACCTATTTTGAAAACCTATTCTTTCCCTCCATGTTTTATGAGTCCATAATTTGCCACTATCAATGATCATAACTCCTTTTGTGTCACTGAAATTTGGCTCACTGATTTTCCCACTAGAAGGCATATAGCTCCACTAAGAAGCTGCTCATTGGGTCTTCTCGATCTACCCTATTATCAGTTGTTTGGACATATACAACCCACTGAGGTAGGGATCCACAACTCTGCCTCCTAGCATCTCATGGCTACTTTCATGGATACTCTACTTGAGGTCTTCAAGCTGCTATATACTACATATAAAAGTCATTTTTCACACCTATGTTTATGTACAATGCTAGGCCTTCCATATATGACCTATCTTTGTGACATATCAGCTGCTACTATCACTCTTCTTAGGGCTTTCATATCTTCCCACATATTGTCACTCCTTGACTGATCTATGACTATTTCAATGAGCCCTCTTATCTCTGATTTGTCAAACACCAAACCTGTGAACTAGGAATGAAAAACCAACCCACCTGACTGCTCTTGGATGCTCCAAATGTCAATTCTTTGGTTATCAAAATACGATCGACTTGTTGTGATAAGTCTACCTTTTATCCACAACACTTAGGGAAACTAGACAACCATGAACATGCCTCCAACATATGTTGCTACAAATATGTTGTTCACTACTCTAAATAGCCCTCACCACCTAGAATTCAATCAACATAAAACTTGGAAGAAGAATCACCAACTTGAGATCATACATTCTTCTCATTCTGAAATATGCACTTGTAATGAGCCTTAAATCTATTGAAACTTCTCTAATACCATGTACAATTTCCACGAAATTATAATTTGATGATAAGAAAAATCTGAAACCCACTTTGTTTTCTTACAAACACATAATTTCTCTACTCAATTTGTAGCAGAATTAGGAACTAAAACAAAACACAGTTACACAATTCAAGACAATTTCTCTTACTAGGGAAACTAACAGGGAAAACCAACTTCTTGATGATAATTTTATTGATAGAAAAAATGAGCAATTGATCTCTTAGAAAATACTATAGTTTGAATCTAAAAGAAACACTTGTTTTTCCTACTTATTCTAAGCTTGAAACTTTGAAAAACAACTTATCTATGTCAGCCTCTACCAGCCTATCTACAAGTTTCTCTTGCAGACACTTCCTCACACAAGCTTTGTGCACAAACTTGTGCTTCCTATTAGTTGATCTCACCCACTTAGGCTCACCAAGGTAATGATTAAACTTGTGCCTTTGTTCCTCCTTTTAAGGACAATCGCAATGGTTAAAATTAGAGATATTTCTAAGGAATGCTTTAGTATTAATTGAGTTAGCATGAGTTAAGTGCTCATGCAACCTGTCCTATTTCAAGTCAACCACTTCAAACTTAATAACTTATGTTTTTCCTCAATGAACTCACACTAGAAAATCAAGAACTTGACTTTCAATTTCAACACATTAGATAACTACAACCAATCTCATCCTATTTTTTAGGGACTAATTCCTAAATTTGAAGAACTCATCCTAATTTACAGGGAATCTTATAATTTTTAGGAACTCGAGTCATGCACAACTCATTCTAGATCCTATGATTAAGGCACAAATTAAGAGACCTTTTTCTCACTAATATTTTTAACAAGCTACATCCCCATGGCCGACTTCCAATGGATTGGACTCTTCAATTATAATGCCAAATAAATTGAATGGCAAAAAGTTTCTTTTACAATTCTCCAAAAAAGCATAAACTCTATGATTTATGCTACAAAATCAAAGGATCAGCCTTTATTCAAAACTGTAATGCTATAATCGCTTTTGTAGCTACACAATGAACTTTACAAACTCTTTTCGAGGTATCTCTCCTTTTACTCGACTTCAAAAAGTCAAATTTGTGTTTTACACATAATACACAATCTAAAACTAGGTCATAAAAGACAAACATTAGTAAAAAAATAACCTAGACACAAAGCTTCAGCGCAATGGAAAATTGATTTTACATATATAGGCTTTGAGGGTGCACATTCCCGAGGTCCAGCCCGCCGAGGTTGCGGCCCTATTGTAACCACATATGATAAAGGGAACATGTATTAAAACCCAACGACATATATTATAAGAACCATATCCTATGGTTGAACTCTCGACGAAGTTATATCGTATCCATATCACACAAATAATATTTCTGTTACGGGGTGAGTGTTTTCTAACATAACTGTAAAGTATAATATACCCGATGATCCAATAACTTATATTGACCACATTTTATATAGTCCACGTGCATATCCGTCACTGCACATTCATTGGTTTATATGCTATATATATCATAGCATATATTAAAACCCTCAGCACATATTAATATAGCATACATTCCACAACCATATGTCGTTAATAAAGAATTCCTCCGCCATGTGTTGTGTTGTGATTGTCGAATTTTGTTGGCGGTTATACCTTGTAACCATATCGTATAACATTACATTAAGCAACATATAGTCCATCCCGGTTTCCACCCTAACCAGTTTATATTTCAAATAATGTGAACTGGGTTGTCGGAAGGGTTTCAAAGGTCATGGTGGCAGCCTCCCCATTTTGACAATATGGATAAAACCAAACTTATATATATATATGCTTATCCATTCAAACGGACATGGTCATGGTATGCCTCATTGGGGTAGTCATTGGTCACTTGCTCGATGGTCTTCCTTTCAAATCACGTCGGTGTTGGTTAGTTGAATTAAACCCATAGTTTAGCATTTAGGGTTAGTATTCAGTGTGTTATATTGCGCTCTTTGATTGGGTTATGTGGCACTACCAGATTGGTCTACTTGTCTACCACATACATGCCAATTCATCAACCACATAGTTCCACATTTCACTATCGAGTCACTGTCACGTCACCTTAAATCATTGCGAAGTGTTATTCATAGGTCCTTTCATGTGTCGCTTTGAGAGGTTGCACATGTCATCGTATGGTTGAATTTTTAGTTATTGTTCAAAAACTTCAAAGTGCGATAACATTCTCATATGGAATTTATTTAATATAATTGAAATTGCATTGGAATCATCTTCTCAAGATCTTTGACTTGGTGTTTTTTCCATCAAAATTTGGGGACTTTGAATTTTTTGCCATCTTGGATCTTCCTGGATCATTGCTCCCCACTAGGAAGCCTTTAGACCACCAAAAGGTGTATTAATCGACAAATAGGTAATGGTATTTCTCCCTCATTTTCCCTATCTCGATCCATTGTGATTGTTTGTATTCATTATCTTAGGACCCACTGAAATATGTTCTACATCTCCTCTACATGAAGTTATCATTTTCATGTCTACAATGACATCTTTCTACAACTTATCTAGATACTCAAGATAAAAATTGTGAATGGAAGGAACTTGAACACTCTCATCCTGATCCATGATCATTAGTGGCTCATATAATGTCAAATTTTCCACACTCTCAATTCAATAATCTACATATCTGGTGGTAGCTTTGACTAGAAAGCATTATTGCCAATCTTCTCCAAAATAGTAAATGGGCCATATCGGATTGGCGTGAGCTTCTCATCATCCATTATTAACCTATTCTTGTTGATGTGTAACCAAATTCTATCACCAACCTGATAGTGATTATCCATCATATGTTTATCATTCCGAGCCTTATATTGGGATTGGCTCTTCTCCAACTATTTGTTCACTACTTGATGCACCGTCTAGATCTTTTGTATGAATATTCATCTTCATATTTACATTCATTAGAATCAACATCCTTCCCAAGAACTAAATACAATGGAGACTTCGACATGTGCCCAAAATAAACTTCAAATTGAAATATTTGTTTTGACGAATGAAATACTTGGTTGTAGGCATGGTCCACCTAAGGTAGTTATTCTTCCCAAACCTTATGATGTTTATTGCGATATCCTTGGAGAAAATTTACTACAATCCTATTGACCTATTCAGCTTTGGGTGAAAACAAGTGCTCCATTTCAGCTTGGTGCCCATCATTCCCCCACAAGCTTGACCAAAATTATCCTAAAAAAGTGGGAATCTTGATCTGATATAATAGATATGGAAAATCTAAACTGAACCCAAATATACTAAAAGAATAGTTGCATGATTTGTTCAATTGTTACCTTATTTTTACAAGGAACCAAAACACACATCTTATTGAACCTATCCATAACTACAAACTAATAATCATGACCTCTTTTGGACATCAGTAAACCTCCTAACAAATCTATAAATATACATTCCCATGGATGAGAAGGAGTTGTAAGGGGTGTAGGCAAACCTAATTTCCTATTAGTGGATTTACTAGTGGCACAAAATACACACCCTTTAACATATTTGGATACTATTTCTCTCATTGAAGGCCAATAACCAAATCTCTTCAAATGAGCTATAGTATTTCCTACAAAAAAATGCCTTGAAATACAACATGTGTGGCCTTCTTTAATCATATGCATTCTCTTGTCTTCTGGAATACATAATTTATTGACGTGACAAAGTAACTTTCCTTACAAATTTTAATTCTCTTCATGCAAACATGAGTTAATCTCTTGTACACATCCTTGAAGTCAACATTCCTATCATATTGCTCAACATAAATCTCAAAAGCTAAAGAACCATTATTGAATAATACAAATGCATTAATTGGAGATCTAGATAGCATATTAACCACATTTTTAATTGCACCCTTCTTCTACTTGATGCCCAAATGAAACTACTATAGAAATTCCATCAATATGAAATGTATGGATTGTTATAGTTTTGACTACGACTGAAATATTGTAGTATTTGATAATCTGTATGTATTATTGTTTCCTTTCCCATTAAGTAATGCTTCCATTTATTAACATTTTTTACTAAAGCATAGAACTTGTTATCATAGCTAGGATAATTAATAACAATTTTAGAAAAGGTCTTAGAGTTATAGCATATTGGATTTCATTGTTTCATAAAAACTACTCCCACATCATATCCACTTGCATCGGTCTCTATCTGAAACAACCACTACAAATATAGCAACACTAACAGTACTGTGGTATTGATATTTTCTTTCAATGTATCAATGGCTTTTTGGTGTTTGCCTCCCCACTAAAAGAATTGTTTCACACTAATCAATGCATGTTAAGGCGATGTAATGAATGAGAAGTTAGCAATAAATTTCTTCCAATACTGGACTACTCCTAGGAAAATTATAACTTATTTTGTTAATGTATGCTTGGGCCAATTCACATTTTCCTCAAACTTAGAGGGATCTATTCTCGATTCACCACCCCGTCTAACACAACCCAAGTACACTAATGATGTCTTTCCAAATTCACGCTTTGACAATTTCACATACAAACTCTTCTTTTTCAAAGTATCAAATAATTTTCTAACATGCCTGACATGTTCATCCCATGCTCTACTAAACACCATAACTACAAAATTGCATCTAACATTAATGAATTACTTCAATTTCCTTGCCCTAACATGTGATAAATTAGTCTAACAGGTAATACATATACATATACATATACATATACATATACATATACATACACATATACATATACATATGCATATACATATACATATATATATGTGGTATAAGGCTACCCTTTAACTAACTACTTGTTCAATTATATAACATAAGATAGAAAACCAATAAAGCATGCATTATACCTTTAATACCCTCTGCTAACATAGGATTAGAAGTATTTGATAAGAAAAAGGGAATAAAAATAATGGAAATTATTCTATGGAAAAAAGAATTCAATTCCTGTGGTTCTGAGATCTAAGCCACAGTTCTAAGACAGACTCCAGACCACTTGAAAGGAACCACCTCCAACCTCAATATTAAAACAATGAGAAAACATAGAATATCCCAAGTTACTTGAAAGGCACCACCATTCACCATTGGCTTATTGAATATTACCCAATATGGCATATATTACAAGAAGCATGCCACTAGGTGTTTATGACTTCTAACACCAAAATATAGATAATTGCTTGGAATAATTGAACCACAAGAGTTAATAAGAAATATGGTATTATGCCATGACAAGTGTCTTGGCCATTCAAAAGTGTTAAACCAACATTAAAAAATAAATAATAATGTAGATTAGAGAAAGGAAACTATAGATAAATAAAGATAATAGCAATACACAACTTCGTCCCAATGTGCCCTTGAAACAAAAAAAAAACTTACCCTTCCATGAAAAATAGATCTGATACCATGAAGAGGTGTAATGTTTAATGACGATTCTATCACCCTAGAGAGTTCACACCACCTTGTCCCTCTAAATGGGAGCTATAAGAAGGTGATATCTATTGAGATAGGGTTAGTTTTCCAAATCCATGACAAAGTACACTGATACAAAATATATGTGTTGAGAATGAGAAAACTAATTATTTTAAAACATAACTAGGTTCAGTCTTCATAATGGCATTACCATTGTAAATGATGAAATAAAAGAAATAAAATTATTTTTGTATTCCTTGCTACATGTGTTTCTTGAGCAAGAGGTTCATTTGCTAGCAGCTCCCTTTGAGAGCCTTAGGATTTATTATTGAGTCAAAGAGTCAATGTGATGTATGAAGAAGATCTTCTTGAGCATGAGTCAATGTATATAAATATGTCTAAATAGCCCTCCAAAAGACAACCATGAAACTCCTCTTGAAGTCGCCCTGCAAGATGAATTAAACAACTCACACCGTCTATCTCTTTGGAAATAAAAGTTGGCTTATATACGGATGAACAACTATATATAAGAAGCTATGCTCATTGCAAAAAGAAAAAGAAGTAACTTCACATCACTCTAAGATTTCGATGATCATAAAAGGTGCGTATTCTTGTTTCAGTGATCCACTAATATGAAAGGATTTGGATGCAAGATATAACATGGAAGGCTCATATGAGAATATTGGACTAAGGTACAACATTCAAGGAATTCAGATGTTGAGGAAAATGAACACAAAAAATAATAAAGTTTGGTTATCTTTCTGTATGTTGGATGGGCAGCAACATATAACAATAGTTTGGGATGACAAAGAAAAAATTGGATCTTTAACATAGTAAGAGAGCTCAAACTCCTCTTGATTTTCTAAGGATGATCACTATTATCAACTTTGATATATTTTTGGATGGATTACAGTGATAGGCTCAAACCTTTAACATAATCATCAATATCTCTACCTTTGGTATCATTATAGTAAGCAACTTAGAAGCCTCTTTGACATTTCGTAAGAACAATAGCTATGAAGATATTGTGAAGCGACCTCTATTATAGCCTTAGTAATGGAACAATGAAATATACCTCTATTTTGATGCAGTAAGAAAACATACTAATTCATTGTAAATACAATTTATATTAGCTCTATGGTGAAGAGATCAGTGTCAAGGAAACAATAAAGATCTTAGAGTTAACAATGAAGATCTCACTGTCAAGAATAAAGGATCTCAGTCTCAAGGCATATCTCAGTATCCAGACAATGATGAAGATCTCAAAGAGGATTGTCAAGAGAACTTGTGTCTTGATATTGGAATGGCTATTAGGTCAAGGGTCGTAGTGTTGGTATTTGTCAACTGTAATCTCAATAAGAATATTTTGTGTGCATTTTCCTCTCAAACAGTGAGAGGTTTTGGCCCTGGCAGAAAGCCAACATCTTGAGTTCGTGTCTCTCTTGTTTTGTAACTATTTGATGAAGTAAGAAAACACAATCTAATAATATCAAGTGAAGATTTTGCTAATGAAAAATAAAAATAAAAACAATGAAAAGGTACTTCACAAATTGTTATCATCGTGATAAGAATCTTATTAACCTAATTGCCCTAGATTATTCAACATGGTGTTATAATTAAGGTGTTGAATTCAAATGAAGAGAAACAAAGAGACATTGAAGGATCAAGTTTCAAGGAGGGCATCAAAGAAAGTTCAAGCATATCGAAGAAATGGATCAAGATCTACAAGATTATTTGTCTCTGTAGTCATCAACAAAAGGTCACCAAGACCCTCATCAAGTTGTCTACAAAGCAAGGTAGCTTGAAGGACCTCAAAAACAAGAATCACATCGTCTTGGAGAAAGTTGAAATCCTAGAAGCAGTTATGATCTACACTACAAAAGAAGGCAAATCATATTGAAGGTGAGAAGCCATTGTCATGATCAAGGTTATAAAACTAAGTAAGGATCATCTCCTTGCCCTAGAATAAGATCATCCGAGGAGGCAAAAAATCATCCTCATCAAGAGGAGCAACCTTTTCTATTGACGAAAGGATTTTTCATTTGAAATAATATCATCCAAGAGAAATATCTAATACACCTTCAACCATCATCAAAGTGATCAAGTAGAAGAGGTCATCTTCACTTGTCAAGTAAGTATCTTTCATTCCTTAATTTATTTGGTAAAATGACTTCATGCTTACAAGGAGATCTATAAGTTGGATGGGTCATCGAGATTCCTTGCATATGAAATGAGGATAGATATAGTCCTTGAAAAGGAAGTAATTGATATCTATGGAAAGGTCTCTAAAGATAAAGCATTATTTGAATGCATGGAAAATATGAAGGGAATCATACGATTATTATAAAATTAGTCAAAGGACCTCTTGTACCTATGTAGCAGAAGAGGAGATGTCAAGGAGATATATGAAATGCTAGAATATATATTCTTTAAAAAGGCATTAAAGAAGGTCACACCACTTAGACCCAACATACACAAAATTAAATGTATCAAAGAATGAATTTCATAAGATCTCAATTGGGAGATTTGAGAGACATGATAAGAAGATAATCATCATTGTTCTTAAATGAACTAACCGATGAGCAAGGTAAAAAATGTCCATGAACAAGAAATTTACCTCATTTGACAACTTGTGGTCTCTATGCTAGATAGAAAAATACAAGTTGAGGGAAAAAGTCTTGAAGGTTAAAAAAATCAAACATTTTCAAAAAGGAAAGGGAAGTTTGGTCCTCAGTCAAGATAGAATAGTACAATATTCAATACTATGGAAATAAAGCTCATGTCACCGATTAGGGCCAAGGAAAGAGGGAGTAACATATCTCTACTATGATGGTATCCCTCACAAAAGGGTCTTATCATAAGATGCATTGTTGCATCGTGAAAGAATTAGAAACAAGAGCTCGTGACATCACCATGGGAATCATGAAGGAAAAAGGCAACAAAATCCATGACTATCAAACTTGAGGGATATAACTCTTCGGAACCTCATTGGATATTGAAGGAAATGATTAAATCATCTAGGAAAACGCTAATCATACATTAGTCAAAAGGGAAACATCTATTGAATAAGAATATGTGAGATCCTTAAGATTCTCTCATGGAATCTTCATCAGAGGATTCACATATCTAGAGTGGAAGCAAGTGTTTCATCAGAAACTCCAACTTTTGATGTCCATGGATGATGGTATGGTGACATGAGAAATGAAGCAGATCAAAGGGTTGAAGATCTTTCCAATCAAGGAAGCTTCTAGAAGAAACCTAGATGACATAAAGGTAAAATCAGGTATATATGCTTGAATTCAATATTATAAAACCATGTCGTATGGTTGGAGGTAACATGGACCACTACTTCTATGTTCAAAAGCATGATCAAGGGAAAATGATCTCCTCCTCTAAAAGATATGCAAAAAGTCATAAATCACACTAGATGAAATCAACATTAATATGTCCTCATATGAAGTATGAGGTGGTTAACTACAATTAAGGAACTCTAGTTGGAAGCTCTTGGAAATGTAATGTGTAAGAGGAAGAGATCGGGAGATATGAAATAATGATAGAGGCAATCAACATCCAAAAGAACAAGAACATTTGACTAATAAATCTCCCCAAAAGATATGAAGACTCTGATGCAGGATGTTGGTACCTACAGGAAGATTTCATGATAAAGAGCCATCTTGTAAGGTACTATTTGATTTAATTTTATGTTTTGATTTCTTGAATTAAAATTTGGATGAGATCATGCAAGGCTACTATAACAAAAGATGTAAGTACAAGTACAACTAACATTCATGTGGTGGATGGAGATTCCTAAAAAAAGCATGATGAGAAAAGAAGTAGTTATATGAATAAGGTTCCAGATATGTACCAAGAAGGCCATTTTCCATTAATAAAGGAATGAAATGACAAACCAAGGAGGAAAGTGATCGATGGCTAATGTCATACAAGGAAGAAGCTCGACTAAATTTCATGACATCAAGGAAAGAATTTGATCACGCAGCTGAAGGACCCACAAATAAGAAGTTGCTAATGAAAAGGAGAATCCCTAGTTAAGGGGGAGCTTGGTCAAGTCCTTGGTCAGAGGGAGCTTGGGTACATTCCTTTATAGGAATAGGCGTATCTTCCCTAGTTGAGAGGGAGAGATAGACACAACATTATTGTCTTCTCTTAGGAATAAAGAATGGATTATTGGGTGATCATCTGGCATATGATGCTCTTTGAGGATGTGTAGGGAATCCAAGATAAGAGTAAGCAAGAGGATCGATATTCTTTTAGGGTTGGGAACCGAAGATAAGAATATTCGTAGAAGGTCATATTCAGTGAACACATAGGTGCGTATGTACCTTGAGAGAAATGATGAAGATGTCTATAGTCATTAGTCTTGCCAACATTGTACTCTAATCTAATGAGAGATAGAGTTGTGAGTCAAAGCCTTGCTATGGAAACATTATTGGTTTCTATGATGCTATACAGATGGGTTACAAATCTAATTCTTCTTATGAGAAATTCTTCAGCTTGAGAATGACCAAGTACCATTATGAATACCTCCCAAGTGAAGAGGGAGTGTTGTAAGACATAACTAGGTTCATTCTTCATAATCAAATTATCTTTGTAAATGATGAAATAAAAGAAATACAATTATTTTTGTATGGCTTGCTTCATGGGTTTTGTGAGCAAGAGGTTCATTTGTTAGTGGATCCCATTGAGAGCCTTAGGGTTTATTATTAAGTGAAAGAGTCAATGTAATGTATGAAGAATCTCTTCTTAAGAATGAGTCAATGTATATAAATATTTGTAAATATCCCTCCCAAAGACAAGCATGAAACTCATCTTGAAGTCGGCCAACAAGAGGAATTAAACAACTCAAGTCGGCTCTCAAAAATAGACACATACCTTTCTGATTACAAGTCAGCTTATATATGGATGAACAACTATATCTAAGAAGCTAAGCTCGTTGTAGAAAGATAAAGAAGTAACTTTTCATCACTCTGAGATTTCGATGATTAGAAAAGGTGTGTATTCATTGTTTTAGTGATCCATTACTATGGAAGAATTCATATTGCAAGCTACAACAAGTAAATAGCAGATGAGAAGCTCAGACTAAGGTACAATAGTCAAGGAATTCAGATGTCGAGTAAAATGACCATGACAGAGAAGAAAGTTTGGTTATATTTCTATATGTCAGATGGGGAGAAACATATGAGAGTAGTTTAGGATGAAAAAGGACAAATCAAATCTGTGACATGGTAAGAGAGATCAAACTCCTTTAAGATTATAAAAGCATGATCACCATCATCAAATCATATATATTTTAAGATGGATTATAGTGATAGGCTCAGACCTTTACCACAGTCATCAAGATTTGTAGCTTTGGTATCATTGCAGTAAGCAACTCAGAAGCCTCTCTGAGGTTTCGCAAGAACAATAGATATGAAGATTTCGTGATGCCACTTCTATTACAATATCAGTAATATAACAATGAAGTATAACTTTGTCTCAATGTAGTAGAAGAGTTCAGCATCAAGACAACAATAAAGATCTTAGAGTTAACAATGAAAATCTCAGTGTTAACCATAAAGGATCTGAGTGTCAAGGTAGATCTCAGCATCTAGACAATGATGAAGATCTCAAAGAGGACTATCAAGAGAACGTGTGTGTTGATATTGGAGTGGCTATTAGGTCAACAGTAATGGTCTTGGTATTCATCAATTGGAATCTCGATAGGAATAACTTGTGTGGGATTTCCTCTGAAAGAGAGAGAGGTTTTGGCCCTCGTAGAAAGCCAACATCTTGTGTTCTTGTCTGTTTTGGTTGGTAACTATTTGATGAAGTAAGAAAACATACTCCAATAATATCAAGTGAATATTATGCTAATAAAAGAAATGAAAAGTTACCTTACAAATAGTTATCATTGTGAAAAGGTAGATTCTTCAATAGTAATAACGAGCCAAAGAAAAGACAAGGGTAACCAAGAATAGCACTAGCTTTGTGAAAAACTTAGATATGGAAAAAATTAAAACAATCATCTCTATTGTGGGTTAGACTACTATCAAGAATAGATTTCTTATGTAAAGACATATAATCTGACCTCAATTTTGAAAGTTTTTGGATAGGGAATAAAACGCACTGATTTTCAATATTTGATAGGAGAGGTAGAAAAAATCCATGCTATTAGTGGGTGATATTGAAAAATATTGATGCAATAGAAATTAGAATAATTGGAGTGAATAAACTTAGAGAATAAAGTTATATCTATGAACAATTTCATTGTTAGACCAAATCAAAAAGCTTTCTCGTAAGGGAGTTGATCATAATTTAAATTATTACACTTAATTAGGTTTTAGTTATTGTACATAAGGTTCCAAAGCTTTATGTCTGGATAACTCTCTTACCTTCCTATAGGTGCCATCTTTCATTATGCTTGCTTAAGAGGAAGAAACCAATGGGTGGGTGTAGTGCAATAGAAACCTACTTCTTGAGCTTAACACTTTATTAAATATGATTATCTCCCACATCACAGCATAATAAAATATTGTATACTACCTATGGGAAGGGGTGACTTTCCTATTTATCGATGGATACCCATCGTTGAGAGTGATATCATAAACAATTATCTCATCACAAGGGTTTCTTAGTGGTCTTGATTCAACATGTGACCAACGCTGATTGAATATTATTTCCTAATGTTGCATCCCCTAGTTTGACTAACCTATATTTTGACATGAAAAACTATATGTGGTACTATTTTAGCCAAAATGGTGACCCACTATATACATACCACCCTTCAATCTCTATCTATTTGATACTTTAGATGGAGATATTCTAAACTTATGTTTCTTTTCCATTGACTAGTCTCCTTCTATGATAAATCTGTCAAAGTGATTTTTTTTACAGAATATGTAGACCTTTTTCTAAGGAAAAGAGATTTGTGACATTGTTACTGTCTATCCTCATGAACCCAGCATAAATGTGAATAATATTCCCTTAGAAAATTATGAATTATCCTCCAAAGTTGAGTTGGCTTTAAATTCGTTCTTAGTGACCATCTAAGTTAAGTTTAAGAAAACTAGATGGAAATAGAGACCAAATGCATGGGCTAACACGAATGGGTCTGAGAAATAGAAGGAGAAGGAAGGATGGAGGTCAAGAAACCTAGGTAACTGAACCATATTTCTTTCTCAAGGATTGTAGATTCAATATGAAGTGGCCAAAGGGGAGATGCTGACGATTTCATGAAACTTTTTAAAGATAAAATGCAAAATCTAATCTAGGGAGGTGGAAGATTTTTTTAAAGTAATGTTAAGCTCTTTCCACATAACCCACAAAATGAAACTTGGGAATAATTTCTGAAGACAAGGGGTAAGATCTCCATTCTCTTATGGTTGGTTTCAAGCTTATCAATGATGTGATTATATAAATAATGTGGCCATTGAATCCTATTTTTGAGAAGAAAAAAAGGAAAGATTGAAGAGATGACCAACTACATTTATGCTAGAAGAGTAGTCTTTGCAAATTGAACATCTCTCAAATCCTCTTTGTTGTAATTTATCACTAGAAAAGGTTTTTTTTTTATATGATAAAGACTAAAGAAGAAGAGTGACTCTACACCATAAATGCATCTTACAAAATGTCAACCCATTGGTACTAATGTCTTTACCATTTGATCTTTTATACTATCCTATATGTTCCTTTCACTAAGAGTTCCCCTTTAGCTTGTGACCCCATCTTCGAATATCAGCTCATGATTGAATATTTATTTATTTATTCTCTAGATCATATTCTAATGATTGAGGAATGAAAAGGTTAGTGTTTGTGACGCATTGATAGGGGGGCCAACATTTCCTAGTGGATCCCTAATTCAACTAGGATTCTGAATACTGTGTAACTTTAATTATCCCCTAGCATTGATAAAATCGTAAAAGTTATGTGAGTTACTTAACTAATTGAGCTTAGGTCATTACAGGGAGGAGTCCTTCCATAGGAGTGTAGTTTTTCCATCTTTGGTGTCTCAAAAGATATGATCTTTATGATTTTCAAAGATGCATTATAAAGATGAGAACCTTTGATATTTCATTCCATTCAAACTAGCTTTTATTTCTCAATATTAGGGGTGTATTTGGTGTCTCAAAAGATATGATCTTGATGATTTTCAAAGATGCATTATAAAGATGAGAACCTTTGATATTTCATTCCATTCAAACTAGCTTTTATTTCTCAATATTAGGGGTGTATTTGTTCACCAGGTTACTCTCCACAATATACTTGGACTTTTGAGCTATCTCGATTACATTTTAACCCCTATTTGTTGGCTTAAACATTATGGTTCTCTTAGACCAATACCTTTAGTATTTTCACATAGAACCCATTGCTACCGAAAGAGAGAGCCCTTTTCAGTTCAACTTGGAATTTCTAAATTTGAGGGGAATTTGACCATTTACTTTTCCTACACAACGTTCTTGTAGGAGGAAAAACCACATGTTAAATCAATACTGAAAAGAGGAGAGGGCTACTAAATAAAGCCTTGATTGTTCTTATTGGAGCATAAATCACTTCTTTAACATGAGTTTTGAAAACACTTGTCTAAGGACCTCTTTTTAGCTCATTTGAAGAAAAGGGCGAATTTCAAATGTGTAAGAAGCTTTGTAAGGTTGTCCTCATTCATATTGTTAATGAGGGTAAGTTATTAGCAGTTAGGCTTATAATTTAATTTATTTATAATAATTTCCTAGCAAATATTTGGTTATATACATAACTTATCATATATGGAGATCTATTGATAAGCCACATGACTAGTTTGATATTTTTAACATCATTTCAATGCCTTTTTTGCTTCAAATTCAAGGCTTCATCATAATGAAAGTATTCATTATGCATGGTAGAAATTCGGATCTCTTTTAGCTTGGATTTACTTAGACAACATAAGAGTTTTAATCGTGTCTTTTACATCCATTTGATATTATAAAACTACACTTAGATGTATTGTTCAAATTCCACTTAAAAGGCTCAGAAGAAATATTATATCTTTGATTTGAGTGATCAATAGAATAAAACATAAAAGGAAAATCATGGTTAGATTGGAAAATTGTTGAAGATAGGAAATCATTAATTATTCTAACCATATTCAACATTAAGAAGTAGAAACTATCCAAATATTATAGCTTTTCAATGTTTCATTGTGGATGAGGATGACTAAGGTATTCAGTCCAAAAACTCACTTAACTAAAGGCAATTAATTTTTTTGTTATATTAGTTTTGGATAGATTCTTACCACTACAGTGAAATGATGTGCATATTTCTAGGAAAAATTCCCTAACAATATTTAGATTCACAACTTATTTTATACCATGAAAATAACAATTTAACCACTTTATCTACAAGTATTAAAAAACCCAACTCTTCATATACTTCAAGTAAGATAAAAACAATGTTCTAAAAATGTAAATGTAAATAAATTAAAAATATGATAT
>APFE030277057.1:0-13550 GCA_000404065.3 Pinus taeda
TCAAATTTTTCCTTCTGGCGGGTTTTTCCAAATTTTCAGATCCGAGTCAAGTTTATAATTGTACGAATTTTGGAAAAGTTGCAATTTGTTAATTTTTTATGACCTCTGGTTTTGTAATATATTTTGCAGATATATCTCTATGCTTTTGAATAACTACGGTTGAATTTGGTGACCTAAGCAGCTTATTTTTGCATTGGCAAAAGCACGTATGCTTTTGAATAACTACAGTTGAATTTGGTGATCTAAGCAACTTCTTTTTGCATTGGCAAAAGAACAACGATGTCCATCGAGAGATGTGAATATTTGTCAGGCCAAATGTGATGCAAAAAGACTTTATGGGGCTAGGGAAGGAAGAATTGGAATAGATGAAGGAGCAATTATTAAATTACTCAGTGAGAGAAATCTAAACTATCTACGAGCGGCATTCGGATACTACAAACAATTTTACGGTCGCGATATTCTGAAGGTAAGTAAAAAATCATTGACAAATAAAAAGTATCATATCAGTAGTTTCGAAAAAATCCTTAAAATTACTTAATTTGCAGGCATTGAGGAGGGAAACATCTAGGAAATTTGAATACGCTCTCCATATTATAATCAAATGCATTTGCTACCCAGCCAAATATTTCTCAAAGGTATTTATATTAGCCATTTCAAATAGTTCATATAGATTTATCTCCTTAAATCAAGTTTTTTGTTTTAGTAAATAGAGATCGAAAATTAAGGGGGGTGAGCCCTTGTAGCCTATGTACTCTGTAAACACGTGTTACCATATCGATGAAGAAAATGAAACCAACACATTAAATAGAAAAGGGAATCCATGTTACTAGATGCAGAGTCCAATAAATTAGGTATTTAATCTGATTATTATTTATGTATATTAAAATACAGTTCTATATTAACAGAGGTCTATTTTAACTAGATATGATAGTCTATTCTTAATTCTTAATAAAAAAATTGGCATTTGAGGCTATGAATGGATGTTGACATGGCCCCTACAAATGGCCTAAAACAAAAGAAGAGGTATTAATGAAAAAAGGAAGAGCATTAAGTCAATGGTTAAGATGTAACCTTAAAATATTAGTTAAATCCCACCTAAACAATAAAAAATTCCGAATCAAAAGAGAGAGAAACATTGTTTTCAAACATCAAAACTTTCCCACGGTCATTGGTGGTAAAAAGTTGTAATCAACAATGGTGAATGAAACCCGAATCAAAAGAGAGAGAAACATTGTTTTCAAACATCAAAACTTTCCCACGGTCATTGGTGGTAAAAGTTGTGATAACAATGGTGAATGATGATACAAAAATATCAATGTGTGTTCCATTCAACTCTGGATTCAAGAACAGGTCCAAAACTAGTAAAAAAAAATCAAAATCATCTTATTCAATGTAAAAATCAAAATTGTCTTATTCAATGTAGCTCAAATTAGCCCAAACAGAAACAATACTACAACAATACATCATTTACTAAGCAGGATGACGGTCTTAAATGCTTAAGACATATTGATCAATGACATCTTCAATTAGATAGAATATTGTATTGTATTTTTTAGTTAAAAATAAAAACGGACAAAAACCCAATACAATATGCATTGCAGCGATAATAATAATTCTAATTATTTGATTGCAGTGATAATAATAATTCTTTAATGCACACCTCTAAAAAAATATTGCTTTTGAAAAGATTGCTCAATCAAATCTTACTTAACCTTTAACTCCTTGATGCACATATCTCAAAAAAAAATTAAAAGATTACTTAATACACTGCTAGTCAACCTTTAGCAGTTAGATGCACACCTTTCAAACAAATATTTCTAATTGCTAAATCAACTGCTCGTCAACCTTAACTCTTAGATGCACACGTCTCATAAAAATATTTAACCTTCCTAAGCCATCTGCCCACACGATTTAATGTATAGTATTCATGTGGACGAAATCGCATCCTATAGATTGAGAATATAAGAAAGATTGAAGTAATGTATATTAAAATACAGGTCTATATTAACAGAGGTCTATTGATAGTCTATTCTTAATTCTTAATTTTTAATGGAAAATTGGCATTTGAGGCTATGAATGAATGTTGAAATGATTCCTACAAATGTCCTAAAGCAAAGGAAGAAGTATTAATGAAAAAAAGAAGAGCAACTAATAAATGCATTCCTAAGCAATCATGTTGAATCCTCTGTGTAGCCATATCCATTTAACATTCATATATGACTTGCAATTTGATGGGTAGAATATCAAAGTGAGGGTTTCCTACAATCCTAGCCAAGTAGTGATGGGTTTTTGATTTGTGATTTGCTTTACAACTAATGACTCAGGAAGGACCATTATTTTTTACCTAGAAAATGAATCCTTTCCTTATTCGGGAATTTAAATATATTCAAACCATCTACCTATATCAAGAATCTAGCTGTCAAGTACATGTACATTGCAAATTCCATAATAGATCAATATCTTACATTTAGAAAATTAAGAAAATAGATTTGAACTAAGATGACGTTAACTTTTTCAGTTAACATGGAAATGATGTTTGCCAACTTGGCTACTCTTTATGTAAATGTGATAATTTCCACAACTCTTGTGTTATTCATTCTAACTGAAAAATGAACTTGAAAACATAAATAAACTTTTAAACTAAATCTATACTAATTAATATTACATAGTAAAATGAACAAGTTATTTATATTTAAGTGATTTCAAAAATCAAATTTTCGCTTTTTAAATCGCCATTCTATTAATCGTTGTTAATTAAAAACCATCCTATTAATCTATTGATGGTTGTTATTTAAAAAGTATAATGATGATATAGGCCAGGTTCTTTGTGCTATTTGAATCCAAAACCCTGATAGTATGTGAGCTTATAATGCTTATACAATAGATACGTCCAAACTCCCATGCATTTGTATTTTGTACCCTGGTTTGCATGGATTTGATAGCGTCTGCATCAGATGCTTTGGAATTTTTATTTATGTTAGCCATAAATATTTTTAATCCGGACATACTAGACCCAGTGGATACATATCCAAATTAAAAATTTCTTTCAACATCATTATAGCTTTATTATTGCATTAATAATTTGATGGGTAGAATATCAAAGTGAGGGTTTCCTATGATCCTAGCCAAGTAGTGATGGGTTTTTGATTTGTGATTTGCTTTACAACTAATGACTTAGCAAGGACCATTATTTTTTACCTAGAAAATGAATCCTTTCCTTATTCGGGAATTTAAATATATTCAAACCATCTACCTATATCAAGAATCTAGCTGTCAAGTACATGTACATTGCAAATTCCATAATAGATCAAGATCTTACATTTAGAAAATTAAGAAAATAGATTTGAACTAAGATGATGTTAACTTTTTCAGTTAACATGGAAATGATGTTTGCCAACTTGGCTACTCTTTATGTAAATGTGATAATTTCCACAACTCTTGTGTTATTCATTCTAACTGAACAATGAACATGAAAACATAAATAGACTTCAATAGAGTACAACACTCTATTATAGTTGATTAGAATGTAATTTTGAGTTTCACTTACAATAAGAAGGGAAAATACAAAATTTCTTGTACTTAAAAATAAATCAGGTTGCAAACTTGGAGCTGATAATTCGAGTCCATGTGGCACAATATTCAATGAAATTTTGTTATTTTCTCATTTTCTCATCCTTTGTATTTCCTGACCCCCAGGTCGGTTCTTCAGAAACAGAAGTTCCATAAGAATTATCCACAACAGCTTGTTTAGTGCAGGACCCCTTAATATTTGCATCATCTGAATCGCTAATGGTCGATTTCTTCTTCAAAGGGTCAATAGGACTACACTGCAATAGAAAGGAACCCACCTGAATCAACTCCCCCCGGTGCCGACCTAAACAACTTGGATGACCTTAGAATCCAAGTGGATTTCTGCTAGAGAACAAAAATCTATTCAGAGGGGCATATTCTCTTCCATGTAGACAAGAAGTCATCAAAACAGTCATAGAGGGAAACAGATTCCACGAGTCTGCAAACCAATTCAATAATAACAAAAAGAGGAAGCTCACTCACCGGTAATCGTCAACCCAAAGGATTTTTGCAGAGAATTAGCTGACCATATTGTTTTACTCCTATGTGGCAATGATGAAAACTACATCCCACATTGCAAGCAAGGTAATTGACTCGTTACGTTTAAGCCTCTGAATAGAAATTTAGTTCCTTATCACTACAAAAGTGCTTTAGATATAACACTGATTTTCCACTGGGAAGCTTGAAAATACATCTCTCCCTATCTCAGCTTAGGCCCTTCCTTCCTGCAAAATATCTTTTGAATTATCCTCACATTGCACTCAGGGCCTAAAGTTAAATTATATCTATGGTTAAACCCATCTTTGATCGAATTTGTTACTTACAAACACAGGTAGAAATTTAGACTCATAAATGGATTACGGTCCCCTTTCTGTTGCCAACAAAGGTCCTCTTATCTTAGAGGATAGGCGAGACTGAATTGGATATTCAAAAACTCACTGACCTCTTTAAGCACAGGAGCGACAGCTATAGAATTCAGTAACGCAACTATCATACACATTTATATTCTAAGATGATTAGCACACAAAACACTCATTCTCAGATTGTTCATAAACAATTAACAAAGTGGCTTGAGTTCAAATAATAGTTTTCAATTGGTTGGTATCAAATACTGAAGATATGTATAGCAATGAAAAAAATGGATGAAAGAATGTTCATTTAAGGGAAAGTTATTGAAAATAAATACACAAGGAACCACCTTATGCTACCATAACAATTAAACCAACACAACAAATGGATTCAGAGAGCTAGAAAAGTCACTTGTTGCCCAAGGACCCCTTAATATTTGCATCATTTGAATCGCTAATGGTCGGTTTCTTCTTCAAAGGGTCAATAGGACTACATTGCAATAGAAAGGAACCCACCTAAATCAACTCCCCCTATTGCTGACCTAAACAACTTGGATGACTTAAGAATCCAAGTGGATTTCTGCTAGAGAACAGAAATCTATTCAGAGGCGCATATTCTCTTCCATGCAGACAAGAAGTCATCAAAACAGCCATAGAGGGAAACAGATTCCACGGGTCTGCAAAGAAATTCAATAATAACAAAAAGAGGAAGCTCACTCACCGGTAATTTGGTAGATTCAAAACGTATGTATAATTTTACTACAGTAAATGTTAATTTAGTAGATTTGCGATGTATGAGAAAAACACTCTTAATTCCTTCAAATATTGAAGCTCGCCCTTAATGACTATGACAACTATTGTTTACATAGGAATATAAATTCAAAATGGAAACCATTGCGAGATAGAGGTATTTACCAAAAACAAAAACGAAATAACTGAGCCAAAATCACGAAACAACTAAAACATGTGTGAATCCAAGTTCTAAGCACCATTTCAGTCGAAGTGATTATAAACTATAGACCAGCAGATAACGACATTTGTGCTGACTAGAAGGAAATATTTTCAAATAAAAATAAGCGTAAATGAGAGAACAGTTATTTGGTAATTCATGATACAGTGATCTTCTAAGTGCCAGGACAGTTTGAACAATAGGAACTATAACATAACAATCATAAAAAGAAAGCCTTACTATTTTAGCATGTAGTTCATGAACTCATGATGCATTAAAATTTAAAAAAATAACCATTCAATTCAAAGGAAAACCCTTACAACAATGGAGGAAAAAGTAAACATTTCTAGGTAATCGTAGCAGATAGTCTATGTATAGATTCTCTCGCAATAAAACTAGGACTCGAAATCCTACTAGCTCAACAAGGGGTGAGAGTCCCTCAAAAGGGGAAAACCCAAAAAGGGTTTGGTAAAAACAAGGTTTTATATAAGAAATAAAATAAATATACATTGTTCAAGCTGAAATAGGCAATTGCCGAGTGACGTCATTCCTGTAAGGACGGTGGAAAATACAGAAAATTGTTTCCAGTAATTAAGATGAGTTCTCTTTTACACAAATAGAAGAAATTTAGCAATACATGTTGGAACTCCCTCAAGCAACCACAAACAGGTAGGGAACCAACTTGGAAATGAGAATAGAAAACCAATGAGGAAAATTTTAATCCCAACGCCACTATGAGCGTTGTGCAAAATAATCAGAGTAAACATATGATATACCTAAGCACCAACAAAGATATCTACGTGCTTAATATTTGCATTATCTGAATCGCTAATGGTCGGTTTCTTCTTCAAAGGGTCAATAGGACTACACTGCAATAGAAACCTGAATCAACTCCCCCTGTTGCCGACCTAAACAACTTGGATGACCTAAGAATCCAAATGGATTTCTGCTAGAGAACAGAAATATATTCAGAGGCGCATATTCTCTTCCATGCAGACAAGAAGTCATCAAAACAGCCATAGAGGGAAACAGATTCCACGGGTCTGCAAAGCAATTCAATAATAACAAAAAGAGGAAGCTCACTCACCGGTAATCGACAACCCAAAGGATTTTTGCAGAGAATTAGCTGACCATATTGTTTTACTCCTATGTGGCAATGATGAAAACTACATCCCACATTGCAAGCAAGGTAATTGACTCGTTACGTTTAAGCCTCTGAATAGAAATTTAGTTCCTTATCCCTGCGAAAGTGCTTTAGATATAACACTGATTTTCCACTGAGAAGCTTGAAAATACATCTCTCCCTATCTCGGCTTAGGCCCTTTGGCACATAAAAGATCTACACTTAAGATGAGTATGCACTAATTGCTGGTTATGGTTCTTAAAGTGGTAGATAATGGCTCAGACAAAATGTCTCCATATCAGGGTTGTTTACGTAATTTGTCTCCATATCTTGGGTTGATTATCTAATTTTTTTATACACTAAAAGTAAATTTTGGTCGCTAAGAGATAATTTTAGGTCTGAAGTGAAGATTTAAAAGGAGTTTTAGCCTATATATAGTATAAAAGGAAAGTGATAATATCTTGTTTACTGTTATGGATACCAATATTATTGTCAGGGTCATGACGATGGTTAGCCTCTGATTAAATTTAATTTTTTATATTAAATTTTGAGCAATAAAAGCAAGTATTTGGTTTATTTTATAGTTTAATTTATTGGATATTCAAAAACTCACTGACCCCTTTAAGCACAAGAGTGACAACTATAGAATTCAGTAACGCAGCTATCATACACATTCATATTCTAAGATGATTAGCACACAAAACACTCATTCTCAGACTGTTCATAGACAATCAACAAAGTGGCTTGAGTTCAAATAATAGTTTTTCAATTGGTTGAAATCAAATACCGAAGATATGTATAGCAATGAAAAAAAATGGATGAAAGAATGTTCATTTAAGGGAAAGTTATTGAAAATAAATACAGAAGGAACCACCTTATGCTACCATAACAATTAAACCAACATAACAAATGGATTCAGAGAGCTAGAAAAGTCACTTGTTGCCCAAGACATTGTCTACACCATACAGAGTGATAGATAACCAGATGCCATTGGGTTCCTTACCTATGGTAGAGTTGGTGGTCAAAGTCTTCTGAATGAAAGAATCAGGATAATTCTGCTGATATATGAGGCTTCTAGAATCCCCAAAAAGACTCTTAGAAAATAATGATCATATAAAACCCTACTTCTGCATTGCAAAATATGATACCTATACCCAACAATTTTCAAATCAACCGGGTAAGGTTCACACCTACTCTTAATACCATGTTGAGATTCACAAATTAAAGTAGGAAAATGAATGAAACCAAAATAAACCCAAATTCTAGCTCTAAGATACAATACCTATACACAATAGTCTTTAGATCAACCAAGAATATTGAGAAAGCAAAGTTCACCTACTCTGGAAACATGTTGAGATTCAAATATGAACAGCACAGAAAGCAACCATATATCAGGAGAGAAATCTCCAATTCTGTATCTATTGGGTGGGGTGGGCGCCATGCTTGTGCTCATAGGATTTGCTCTCATTATTCTGGCATGGTCCTACGTCAGGGACTACACTGTAGGAAACCCTGAGGATGGAGGCGATGGGAAGAACGAGAGGAAGGGCGATATGGCAGAGATTTCAGATGAAAAGGATGAAATGAGAGATATTGTGATTACGGCGGGGAATGAGAAGCCGACCTTCATTGCTAAACCCACCTCTCTGGCCTCTGGAGCTGTTAATTAAAATCCCTACCACTCTATATGTTCAAGTTCTACTTCTAACTCTTCTCTTTTTGGTAGTATAGATTTATGAATTGGAGCTCTACAAGAATATTGTTATTAAGAAGACAGAGCACCAGTGCGGGAGATTAAATTGAAGAGCCGAGAAATTGCAGCCTTTTATACATCATAATTTCTGACCACCTAAATTCAGGCTTTTGTTGAAAGTCTGATGCGCAGAAATTTATGGTTATCGTAGGTGAAATGACTGAGTGCGGGTTGAGAATGACTGAGTTGAAATCGAGGAAAGATGATTGGCCATTTTGTTGATCGGTTTTTTTTATGGCATTGTATTTCTTCATCAACTTTTCTTATCAGTCCTGATTTTAATATTGAAGTCCTGATTTTATTATTAAAGTAGTCCTGGTTATGAATCTTACAAACTTTTACACAGTATACTATGTTATTCTTGTAGAATAGTAATATGGCTGATAAATATTAATGGTCATTTAAATATTTACGTGCCTTTTAATGTATATAATGCTGAGAATTCTTAAAGTGAAAACAGAGTAGCAAACACATTGCATGAATTTCAAAATAGAAAGTAAATTGGAAACCCGTGATTATATATATTCAATTATATAAACCACAAAGAATATTCTGAAATTAGGAAATCTAGTTCATGTGCAGGTATTTCTTTTTCTAAATGCAAATTTTGTTTTTTTATGTTATTTATAAATAAGTATATATGCTATTTAGGATGGTTCTATATTATATACAGAAATATATTTAATTGCTTTAAATTAATATAATTAAATGGTTTGGTAATATAGAAGTATTAATTTCATAGTTAATATCAAAATATTTATTATTATATAATTTTTGGTAAAAATTTAAAAATCATAAAAATAATTAAATTATAACTTTATTTTAAATTATGATGATTGTTTATTATTAATTATAAAAAAATAATATATAAGTTAAAAATATCTATCTAACAATATTTTTAACTTTGGAGACTTACTTTATTACTATAGAGATAGAAGGCCGCCCAACGGCCAAAATATAAGATGTATTTTATGAATGTATTTTGTAAATGAATGAATTGATTGCAATTCTATGGGTTCAAAGGACACACAATTTTGGTAATAAAGGTTCTCTTTTTTTATCTCATCTCTGGTTGACCGCCAATGTCATTTCGTTTCATTTCATTACTAAACTACATCGGCCGTTGAAACTTATGAACCATTATCATTCTGGAATCTTCTCTTCATGGGCTTGCTCTGAACTTCCACAAATATTGCAATCCCCGGGTGGGTAACTACCTGGGTGGTTTGCCAGTGTCTTTTTATCATATAATTAATATCGTTTTTCCCCGGGTTTCAATTTCTACCCAAATGAGTTAAGTGTTTTTAGCGACAGTGAAAGCAAATTGCAAGAAGTAAATCTCAGAGCAATATAGAAATGTAATTTCAGAAATGCGAAAGGAAATTCAGAGACAAACTAAACGCAGGGCAAACGGACCGGGAACTTCTATTAATTAGAATTGAGACTACATAAAAAAATTACAAGTACTTGAATTCAAATCCCCTTACACTATTTCGATAACAGGAATTTAAGCTAGTAGTGACCTTGTACAAATTTGGAATTCCTAAATGACAGTACAGAAGTTGAAATATCTATCCACATCGAACGATCTGTATTGGAAAGAATCCGATAGGAAAAAATATTTCAAGATTGACAGACGGAAGACATCCTAGGAAGGACCTAATCATGATGCATATTAGGGACGAATTGCTCTAAAAGACCCACAGGGGTGGCCGAGTTAATAGGGTAATGTTTTATATTTCAAAAAGCGTTAAAATAGAAATGTTATAGACTTTATCTTCTTCGTTTATATAGACTTTATCTCTGCATGACTTTTTATACTCCCATAAAAGCTTTACACACAAATTCCGATTCCTATTATTTCTCACAGATTGGCGTAAAGAACGAAAATCCCTATCCCTATTTCTTAGCCGGCCCATCGATACACAAGTCTTCCAGCTAAAAAATTTACAAACTAGATAAAATGACGTAAAATAAAAAAATAAAAAAAACACAGGCAAATTTTGAAACAAAATTTCATAATTCTACTACTCTTACCTGGCACTGACAACACTCGAATTCCACTTTCTATAGCACTGCCATTAGCCCTTTTATGAGGTAGAAGGCTTGCATACAAAAAGGGAAGCCAGACCTGAAAACAAGAAAGCAACACACAATGCAAGCCCAGTGAGAAAGACCGGCATGCAAGAAGGGAAACTAGACCTAAAAACGAGAAAGCTACACAGACTGTAGGAAATAAGGAAGCAAGATTTAATAAGTTTACAGTAAACTTCATGAAATTGATGGAGAAACTCGAGGCCAATCGTTGCACCTTTCCTTTGCTGGCTCTCAAAGCCTCAAGTTGCAGCAACAATGTCTCCTTTGCTAACTGTCAAAGCCAAAGTTCGAGTAACAATGTCTTGAAATGTGAAAATCAGCGCACTTCTCAGCAACAATGTCTCCTTTGCTGACTGTCAAAGCCAAAGTTCGAGTAACAATGTCTTGAAATGTGAAAATCAGCGCACTGCTCTCTCGGGTATGCACCGGCTAAGGATGGTGTTATTTACAATACTTGAGCTTGAGCTTACAATACTAATGTTGCATGCATGCAAAAGGACATGTGGAAAGGTCCTTGTAAGACATGTCTCCTTTGCTTCAAACATCTGTCCTGCATGGTAACTTTATGGGGGTTACTTTATAGGAATTTTCTTTACATGAAAAATTCAGAGCATGCACGAGGTTCTGGTCGTAAGAACCATATAATATCATGAATTATGCTAAAGAAAAATTATGGTGGTAATTTGAATTTGTGTCAAATAAACCATTATAAAGAAACACAAAAAGAAAAAGATAATAATAAGCCGACATCAAACTTTATTATATTGCAAAACAATAAATTAACTTTCAATAACCATTTTATATTTTAAAATATTAATCCAAAAGCAATATAATTTTAATCTGTATTTTAATATAAATCAGATTTTTCCGGATGATATTTATTCTATTTAAAAAGATAAACAGCTTGTAAATGATGTGAATCTAAGTGTGAATGATATATGGAATCATCTATATGTTCAAGGAGAGACATATGGAATCATCTATAAGTTCAGGGAGAGACATATTTTCCAAAAATCATGGAACATGAAATCTAACCTTTGCTTAGAAAATTAAAATATGCTTCCCCATGTGGATACAGAAATATGCGCTGTCTTTAGTTTAATATAAGGAATATAGAAAATAATATATGTGTGGATATATCTATCTCAATTTAATTCAAAAAATTAAATTAATTAACTTAATTATTATAACCCATATTTAAAAAATTAAAACTAATATAATTAATTAATTTTGAAACCCAATTATAGTAAAGAATTTCAACTTTCTACCCACCAAATATTAGTCTTTCAATCTTTTTTTGAAAAATAGTCATTTCCTAAACCACAACTCAACCAATCTATTTTCCAGTTTAACATTAAACATATGTAAACAAATAATATCTATTTTTTGAATTTAATATTCAAATTTTATTTGTAAAACAAATCAGACAAGGCCATTTATTAATTAATTAATTTTGAAACAAATTATAGTAAAATTTCAACTTTCTACACCAAATATAGTCTTTCAATCTTTTTCTGGAAATAGTCATTTCCTAAACCACAACTCAACCAATCTATTTTCCAGTTTAACATTAAGCATATATAAACAAATAATATCTATTTTTTGAATTTAACATTCAAATTTTATTTGTAAAACAAATCAGACAAGGCCATTTATGTTTTTGAAGTGGTAAAAAATTGCGATCATAATAATTAAAGAAACAAAACAACAATGTTAAATCATAAAGTTACTTTTCCCGCACACCCTACCACAACGTACTTTTGATAAAATGAAATTGCTTCAATATTTTTGCATCGGGCAACGTGAAGGTTGCAATAAGACCTCAATTGTTTGCCGAACCAAAAACTTTGGGTAAAATTTTGTTGAATAAAATTGGGAGCATCAAACTTAGGTTAAAATCTCAAAACACCGAAAAGAAAACGAGTCAAAGTACCAAATAATCGTAGGTCAACGATCGATCGATCCCTAATAGTCCCAGGAAGGAACTAATAATGGTTTATATAAGTTATAAATTACTCGTTTATAAAATGGTAAAATATAATAAATTTTTATATATTATGTAAGTGTTATAATAAACAGACATTTATTCACCTATTTAATTTTAATTATAAATTAATTAATCTTAAATATATAGGCTATTGTGACAAAATTAAATCTAAAATGAAATTGAAAAAAAAATACTCTCACACATTAAAATAAAATTACATATTATAATTTTTTTTATTTAATAAAATTACATATTATAATTTTTTTATTTTTCATTATAATTAATCAATTGTTGAGCTTAAAATATGTAAAAGTCATTGGAGTAACTAAGAGCATAAACTATACATGATACCATAGTTGTAGAAATGTGTTAACCTTAATATTTTAAACATGCAAAGAGTTAGTTTTATAAACTTGAAAACTACCTATAAATTGGAAAATGATTTTTTTGTTAATTAATTGAAGGGTAATGAGAATTGCTCTCTCTCTTGCATAGTTGCATGTCATTATACTAGTCTTTTTTAATTTCCTACAGCAGTATAAATCTTTAAAAACACAAATACACGAGCCTAAATAGTTAAAAACACAATTTTTTTTATTTTTTAAATGTTTTTGTGGTTCAAAATTCGAAACACAGAAGCTCCTTAGTCTAATTTACTATTTATAATTAATAAAGATAAAACAATAATGTGCAAATATTCTAATTACAAGAGACAAATCTAAGCTTCAATCTATACCTATGTAACAATTTAATCTTGCAACATTTATTTACACATTGATATGCCCCGCAAAAATGGCTTGAGCCTAACAGTGATCAATAGTTGTAGAAGAAAAAGAAAAATAGAAATAGAAATAAATCTGGAATAACACTAACAATAACGGTAAGAAAAAGAATAACAAAGACAAAAATAAACCATTTACAATTTATAATAACATAAAAAGGAACCGGCCTAAACAGAAACATCACATAAACCTCTTTTTCACCGTTGCATTAACTAACACTAGAGTGGTTAATGTCTTTGCTCAAGTGCCGGATTAGAAAAAAACATTCATTAATTTCAGGTTTGTTTTGACTCGTTAAATAACAAATTAAAAGAAGAGCAACTTCTGCCATATTCATAGAAGGCGCTACCTTTGTATGTACAAAAACTTCCATTTGCCTTTGTTTGAATTCAAATTAATTTGGGAAGAAATTTTAGAATCCTTTAATTCATAGCCATGTAA